>LDJE01076533.1:0-10012 GCA_001021135.1 Selaginella kraussiana
TAATTAGGAGTAGCATCAAAGTAGCATTTGAGTATTTGTTTCAACGTTTTAGAGTTAATATCTTAAGCAACCTTGACCTTGTTTATCCACGGGATACTGCAAGAAGTGAATTAAATATGAAAGTTTCGCTTACTGCAATCTGTTCAGATTTGGTGAGATCGATCAACCATGCTACTGTGCTTCAGAGTGTCCTTCGGTGAAGAGCCTGTGCCGTGACGGTGGAGCCCGGTGAACAAGTTGTCTTTCTGGCACTTGGAAGGTGTGCGAAACAAGCCATGAACTTGGAAGCAAATCCCATAGCAATGCACCCTTGCGTTTGCCTCTAGTTAAACGTGCGGCTTCTAATTTTTTTGCGACAATACTGGTTCAAATCAAATGAATTCGTTAAATTTCATAGGATGAGGCCTGCCTAACAAGAGTATCCACAACAGGCACTATGCATCCTTTCGACAAAGATTTAAACCACATGCAAAGCGATGTCAGAGATTGAGAGGGCCTGCATTGGCTGTGAGAACTGGAACCATAGCTGCAGGACTAGCTGAAAATGCTTGGGTGCCCGAGTAGTGAGGGCTACTGTCCCCTTTGCCGGACTGTCGGAAAAAAGCCCCGTTAAGGAACAGGTCTCCAGAAGACTTCCAGAGCCAATTGTTGCTTCCCGACTTAGTTTCACGCTTTGTTACCTATGGATTCCACAAAAATAATGTCACGAGACTCCACAGCTAAAACAACTTACTTCTTTGGGTCCAGATGCTATAAATCTATTAGCTTCACTGAGAATTGTAGGATTGGCACTCCCTCCAATCGCATACATCTCCCACGATTCATACTCGTTGTTTACAACATGAAAGTATCCGAAGCGACCCCTGCACAAGAGTGGACGTCAGCCTACTACTAGCAGCGACGAAGGCATTCCAAACCTTGGCATACGCTGCACACAGTCTTGGAAGTGATTATACACAACAGTGATTCGCATAACTTTGTCGGCAGTCGAGCTATCGGAGTGACCAAAGAGCATAACCTGGTGGAGCCTTAAACTCAGTAAGATCGCAAGGCAAACACCGTCACTGTACCTTGTCATGCTTGGTGAAGAAGCTGTTGGAAATAGTTATGGCAGTTGATGCATGAATAGCATCAACCAGACCATCTGCTGCATCCGATAGTAGGCAATGGTCAACCCAGATGTTGTTCGATCCGAATATGGAAATTGCATCTCCGTCTGATCCTGATCGGTACCCTGTATGAGCACTGGAAGTAATAACGTTTCCAGAAGAACTTGGCCGGCAAGTAGTTAAGCTGAGCCCGTGAATAATAACATGGCTGACGTACTGCAGTGTAATACAAGGCCCGCCGAGTCCGATCCTCACTCTGGCACCTCTGGCATCAATAGTTTTGTAGCTGGTAATCAGAAGCTCAGCCTTCAACTTGATGTCCATGCTCCTTTGGAACGTTATCCAAAGGGGACCGAGTCGAGTGACACCGTAACGTAGAGTTCCGGGCCATGGCTTAACAGGATCATCACCAGAGTCGGTCACCACGTAAAAGTTGCCACCTTGACCTCCAAGTGCATTTGCTCCAAAACCAACCGCACAGTCCGCTAAATGCATTCTGTTGGACCTCCAGTTGGAACTTCTCCAACAATCATCGATCACATTTCCGACTCCAGGAAGAGAAGCTTTCGTAACGTACGAAGAAGAAACGGACCTGATAATTCAATGTTAGTAAGATACGCGCTGCAGTGTCGACTTGAAACGTACTTTTTTTTCTTTTTAGCCAAGAGCATCCTTCTGAAACCTGAGCTGGAAACTGTGGCCGGCTCGAGCTCTAATGCTGTAGCATCACCATCATCGAATGAGTAGCACACCTGTAAAGCTAAGCAGAGGCACAAAATCACAACTCCTCCCCACATTGGAAGAAGGTATTAATTGCCCCACTGATGAATCAACAAAGCATGAACGTTTTATCCTCCAAGGTTCCTTAAACAATGCTGGACGTGGGTAGAACCTTGTGGTCACGACTCACGATCAACATGTTCAACCCATGTTACCCGGAAAACAGGGAACATGAAGCTCCAGAATTCACGAGAGGACCATAGCTTATGAGCTTATGGATACATCCTACCTCTTCGGAGGTATAACGAAATGTCTGAACCTGGCATTTTAATTTTGGATACAGGAAGGATACTGGTTGACCCGTCACCCCCGCCATCGCCTTCGTTTGCAACTGTGAAGACTGTTCCACTTGACATACTCTCAGCGCCTCCTGAGCCTCTCCCTGGCACGTAAACTACGATAACCATGATCGTGCTCTTGGATTTTTCCTCCATAGAGAAGCCTCAAATTCTTCTCCAGCTCTTTTAGATATCCATGATCATGTTCTTGGATTTTTCCTCATTTATTAGAAAAGACAGCAACACATAACAGAGTTTAACGTCTTAAACGACACATAGATGCTTCTCCAACTCATTTCCCACCTCTTGGAAGTGGCGGATTCTATCATCGTCCGGCCCCAACCCTTCAAGTTTAAACAAATGCACGTATTATTATTCTTGCTTAACATAAATATATATTGAAGAAGAAAATCATCGGAATTCGTTTTCATATTGGGGTGCTGGTGCCGCCTGTTTGGGTGGGATAACAGTCCAAGGACCACCCCTGGTTCTCACAATTCGGGGCTTGCTCCACCTTGTGTCGATGATCCTGTGCGGGAGCAGCTTGGCCCTAGCCACAATCCTTCCCTCTGCTCGTCTCTGTTTCAAACGTGCGAGCTTCTTCTCTTCCTCAGCCGTCATCTCGCGAACTTTGATAGTGAGCATGCACCTCTTCTTCTCCCTGATGCCCGATTTTCCCCTTCCATGAGGCCAAACACGCTTTATATACTGCCCCTTACCGACGAAAGCCTCAGCTTTTGCACCAAAAACCAGTTAAAAATCGTCCACAAAAAACTGCTTACCCACTACGAGCTTCTCGGGATTGTAACCACGGTTGTGGACAGCGTTGGCCCGGGCAGCGAGTAAAACCTACAAAACATAACCACGCAGAACCATGGTAGAACCATTGGTAAGCCACTTACACATCGAACGTATCTAGCAGCTCTCTTCACGAGCACCGCCATTTGTATAACGGCATCGTCGACCCTCATTCCTCGTACCAGCGTGGCAACGAGGTTAACCTTGGTTGGGCTCTGGAAAAAATCCGGTTAGCATGGTTAACCATGCAAAAACAAAGAGACAAACCTGTGGAATCCTTTTCTTCACTGCTCTGACCACGTTTTCCTTGTAAACCTTGGGAGCCTTTGGTGCTTCCTCTGAAGTTTCAGTTTCTCCTGTTGAAGTCGCAGTTTCTCCTGTTGAATCCATGGAAGCCATTGGAACTTGCGAGAGAGGTGATCGCACTGGTACTTCTTCATCTTTCAGAAGCGTACGTCCGTGTGATATGCTCTGTTGAAGTGTAAAAATTCAAATGTATGGTAATGGTAAGTACTCCGTAGTACCTGAGAATGGTTCAACTGGTAAGGCTTGAACAACCATTTCTCGGACGGCTGCGCAAAGCACACGTTGTGGCCTGAATAAAATTGTGAGTACTGTGTTCATCCTACATTATGTGTTTTCATACCTTGGGCGTCACAAGAGGCTAAAATGCGGGGCCTCCCCGCTGTTGCAGTGAAAGTGACCAACCTTTTGGGGATGTTTGCAACCGCTCTGCGAATCATTGTACACGAGGAATGGCCGATCGAGAACGACGACGAAGAACAAGCGCTTCTCAGCATCAGCTTAGCCCTAAACCCGTAAACCCTGGGATATTCTATCATTTTGTTAATGTTAATTATCGTTAGAACAATCGGTTTTATTCCCGAAAACAATGTTGAAACCAGGTTCAATCTTCATACTAAGTAACAAGAGGTAAATGAAGCTCCAGCATTGCAACATCTAGAGCATATAAGAAACTGACAAGCTAAATAACATTTAAGTCGGACGTAATAATGTTCATAAACCTGCCACCTCAGCCACAAGGAAAACGCAAAGATTCTGAAAGAAACTGCCTGAAAAAAGTCTAAGATGAAAATGTGGATACAGGAAGGATACTGATTGACCTCGCCATCGTTTTGATAACCGTTCCATATCAGCTCCTCCTCCGCTTCCTCGAACTCCGATGTCCATCGTCACTGTCTGTCCTGCTCCTCTCAGGTGACCTGCCTCTCCGAGTTGAGTGCCTCTTATACTCGCCTTTCCTCTCTGACTTGGGCCGCCGGTCTCGTTCCGACTTGTTGTCTGTTCTCCTATCGGACTTGTAGCAACCGGCTGCTATAGTTGACCGATCTCTCGGGTCAGACCTCGAGTTGTGTTCTGCCCTAGGCTCGTCTTCCCTCTCGGACTTGTGGTCGCCGGTGTCTGTCGATGACCGGCGCCGGCCATCTCTTGACCTGTCCCGATAGTCCCCTTTGAACTGGTCTTTCCTCTCGGACTTGCGATTACCGTCTTCAGCGGCTATTGGCCCATCCCGGGTGGACTTCATGTTTTGTTCTGCTGCTTCAATTGCTGGATAAGACTTGCCGAGACATCCTATGCCACCAGCAGCAACGATTTCCGTCATTTGCCTCTCAATAATGTCATGGATAACCTGATAAGGAAACAGAAATAACAGCTGCTTGTAAATCCTGAAGTTTAACTACGAACCTGGGAAGCAGATCTCTTTACTTTCTTACCCTTGTAAGACAAGGGTCTCCGCTTGTAGTCCCGCTCAGCTGCAAGCAAGTCGCTGCTTGTTTTGATCTTAGACTTAGAATTCTGCAATCATATAAATTAACTCAATTAAAACATAAAAAACAGCTCTACCTCTTCCTTATCACGGTGCCAGACGAGACCATCATGTTCGAGAACCGGTCTATAGTTCGGCCTGCTAGAACGCTCTTCGGCTGCCAATCTTACAATGTTCCCGAACTCCTCAGGTCTGCAAAAATTAAAACCATTAATACATTCGAAAAGCTCATTAGTTACTTGATCCCGTTTCTAGACCGCACCCGGCTACTGACCAAGATCTCGAGCTCCTTCCGTTCATGCAGAGCCCGTATAGCTTTCTGAAAACTGGAAAAACTCAGCTCCTCAGCATCTCCGCTCCCACCTTGAACCTCGTCCTGACGATTATCCAAGCCATTAGCGAGCATTGATCGCGCAGACACGATGAACGCATGCTTCAGCAGGCGAATAGTGAAGGCTGCTGCCTGCGGAGGATGGTACAGACCAGTCAGCTGACGGGTTAACCATTTTCCTGCTTCGTGCAAGACGGGGCACTCAAAGGTGCCGGATTTGCAGCCGGAAGCCAAGCCGGCGGCAGCCTCCTTGCTTCCGACTCTCAAGAGCGGCTTTAGGAGAACGAAAATATGGGTCGCCAGTACCGGATCCAGCACAATGCCGTGCTCACAAGAGTGGGCAAGCAGCCATTCCGTCAATCCACCTTTCTCTAGTCGGTCCAGCGCTGTAGCCGATACCAAAACGTTCCAGGAATACGTCTTGGGTATGTCCAGCCACTCCTCTACTTCCCGTGATAGCAGCCAGAAATCCGAAGGCAGAAGTAGTTCCCTCGGATTTTCCTGAACCACGGGTTCCTTAAGAAGTGCATCCGCTATACATGAAGGTAAGCTCAAGTCGGGTTCAGCGTCCTGCTTGCAAGCCAGTACCACCGGACCTGGAGCACCTTCGTACCACACTTTGGCGTTAGAGGAAGACGAAAGAAGGCCTTCCTTGACGACTTCATCGTCGTCCGGTCGTAAATACGATAGCGAAGAAACTAGTCTCGCTGCTTCCTCTTCACTGATTCCGGCGGCTGACGAAGGACAACGGAGCCAATGCGGGAGCAGAGCATCCGGCGGCATGCTGTGGCAAGGATCAAATGGGCAGAACACCATCTGAGCTCTACTGGATGGTTGCAACCCGGTGATCCTCCTCACCTCATCCACGGCTCGTTCCGTCCTAGAACATAAGTTCCTCAACCAGAGTACCGTCTCTTGTAGATCGCCTTCTGGCATCTGGTAAGTTCCCACAGGCGGTGGTCGCATCAGTAGCTCTGGGAAGGCTACTGCCATTGATACCGCTGGAGGTGGATGTACTTGGGGATGGTAGACGTAAGGCTGAGCGTAACCCTGCTGCTGCATTCCTGGTTGAACCTGCTGGTACACTGCCAGCTGAGGCTGATGCATTCCCCACTGTTGTTGATGTTGGACGTTCTGCACTGCCGGTTGAGGCTGGACGTATCCCTGTTGTGGCTGGATGAACCCCGCTGGAGGCCTTATGAGAGGCTGGACGTACTCCTGCTGCTGAGTTCTTGCTTGAAGCTGGACTTGCATCCCTGATTGTGGATGGACGTAACCCTGTTGCTGCATTCCGGGAACTTGCACATACCTCTGCTGCTGTACCAAATGAGGTGAGACCGTCGATGAATCCATTGTGACGGGATTTACATCCATGGACGTCCCCGTCGTCATCGCCATTCGCTTGCGCTTCCCCAAAACCCTAATATTGAAAATCCCTAGGGCGGGAAGAACCCTAATAGTCAACGGTCGATCACGGGGTTATGCTTAATGAGGCGGCGTTAATAACGCTAAGCTGGTCTCCTCCTGGGCCGCCAGTTTTGAGTGCGAGATTTGCACGCCGGACGGTCGTTTTAGAGACGGAGAGTGCGACCTGCCGCAGTAAGGGTTTCATCCTCCAGATCTCGATCCAAATGCCGAGCTCAGGCGAGCTCTCCGATGAGAACTGAGCCAAACCGAGTTGGAGTGGGGATCTCTTCCCATCTTTGAAATGCAGCTACCAAAAGGTGAGCAATCTATAGTTGGCAATTGGGAGCAAGAAGCACAGTGAGTGATGATCTTGCAAGCAGGCCTCAAGAACAAGGCCTCGTTCTCTGCAGCAGTTTCTCAAGAACAGTTACACATCAGGGAGGATAGTAGCAACATTAGCCGGGGAGAATGCAGCAGCCGCTGTGCAAGAACGTACTACTGCAGCTCATTTCATTCCTGCTGCTCCTGAGCTGCTCCTGGGCTGATGTAAACGATTCCAGCTGCCTTCAGAAATTGAAGGCGGGAATACTGCAGCTGGATTGGAACATCACCGAGCTGGCCACGCCTTGCAAGCAGAACTTGACGGGAATACTGTGCAATGGTAACAACCGGGTAGTCTCCATACTTCTGCCGTCCAAAGGTCTCAAGGGCAGCATCTCAGCAGCCATAACCGATTGCGCCAACCTCAACACGCTGGATCTATCCGACAACGAGCTCACCGGCAGCATTCCGGCACAGATTGGGCAGCTGAGCAACTTGGCCAAGCTCAACTTATCCAGCAATCAGCTCAGCGGGAGCATCCCGGATAGCTTGACAAACTGCACTTATCTGAGCGTCTTGGATCTGCACCACAACGAGCTGTCAGGGCCCATCCCATTCAACTTGGGAAGTTTGCAGCTCAGGCTCAACACATTCGACGTCTCGGACAACGACCTCTCGGGACGGATCCCGTTTGCGCTCGCCAATACCTCAACGGGGCCCCGTTTCAACGCCTCATCGTTCGAAGGCAACAGGTATCTCTTTGGCTTTCCTCTCCAAGAGCCAAAGAGCCACAGTCTATCCGTGCTCGCCATCGTTGGCATCGGTCTTGGTAGCGGCATGCTCAGCCTCATTGTCAGCTTCGCGGCCGTCTGCATCTGGCTCCGCCTTTCGGAGCAGCGACTGGCTGCTGAAGAAGGCAAGATTTCCCAGCTCATGCCAGAATAGTACGTACTCTAGCCAGGCTAGCCATTTGCTGCAAATCAATCAATTGTTGCTTTCCGATTAATTTTCTTAAGCTTAACTATTATATATATACTGTAAACACCCAGGCTGACCATATCTTCAGCTGCTCGAATCCAGCTCCCATATTTTCATATATACAGATTTGGTGTTTCAACGCACGAAGTTGAGCACGACATGCTGCACGATGAGATCACAAGTTTGAAACAAGGCTATATAAGTACGTTTGAATGGCACCTTGATCTGTACACGATTATACGTGTACGTGACGTGAATCAGGCCTTCCAAGGACTGTACCACAGCTGAGTATGAGAACTCCCCGCCTTCCTGATCTTCCAGAGTCAAAACGTCCTTCCAGGTATCGCCGTCGTCCGTTGAGGTTGCAACTTTGAGGGTACCTCGGGATATAGTGTTGTAAACTACCACCAATGTTCCATCCCTCATCTTAACCCCGTCAAAGCCTGGAAAAGTCCCCTCATTTAAGCACCTAGCACTGTTAATAATACCAGAGTTTGGATTCAAGAGCTCCGTTGGTGAAGCATAGCTCCAGCTGTAGCCGCCGTCGGACGAAGATGCCGAGCAGACCCTTCCGACTTCTTGTGTGGACCTTAAGAGAACCCGTATATGACCACTCCGTGTCACGTACGGTACAGGCTGAATCACACCCATGATTGTATGTTGTAAATATATAGGCCCGTGCTTGGACCATGTATATCCTGCGTCTGAAGTCATCTGAAAATTCATTTGAAAAACAAAACCTTGAAAATAAACTGTATGATACATACCTCCATCCAGGCGCCCCATGAGTTCCAGCTCTCGACCGAAGAACCGCATAAAAGCCGGCCATCACTCAGCAAGAGAGGCTACAGAAACATGATTCACGTGTAGTTCTATCAATTTTGAAAACTTCTACCTTGTTCTTTATAGGCCCCAATATTCCGGGAGGAAGTGCTTGCCTGGTGGACCATGTCTCCCCATTATCAAACGACCTTTTGAGGAATCCACTCCATCTATTAGCAAGAAAGAGGTCTGTCATGCAAGAACAGCATGACTCTTCTCTTACTTCTGCACTTCCGGTCCGATCTTATAAAACAGCAAGATTTCGCCTTGAGGCATCTTGAATAGAACTGGATTCCACATAGGAACATTGGGTTCTCTATCCGCAACTTCTGGAGCTGACCACTTTCCGTCCTACAAGTACTAGTTACCACGTTAATTCCCAGGACTGAACCTCTAAATGAATAAATACCTTCAACCTTTGTATCCAGATAGCAACGTCCGGTAACCCTTCATAAGTTCCTGCAAAATATGCTACAAGGAAGTTCTGTGGCCCTACCTATAAACACAAAGCAAAAACAGTGACTACTGAATGTAAAATTATTGCTCACTTCCACGATCGTTGAAGCATGGCAGCTATTAAACGGAGCATTCCCATGCTCGAACAGGTAGCTCTCCTGAACAATTCTTGGAGGTTCCTCGAGGAACATCTTGTTCTTCGAATAACTGCAAAGAAAACTACGAGCCATGTTGCAATCAACGCTTACTTCTTTCCAAACTTCAGTTCAACACCATGCCTCCATTCGTAAACTATAAGTCGAGATGGGAAGGGGCGAAACAAGAAGAACACGAGTACCAGTACAAGGAGAACTAGTCCGGCAGCAGGCCAGACCTCCTCTGTCGAGAAAGCATGAGCATCTATATCATGTATCAATATACGATATTGGGAAAGTACCGGAACAATTAGCAATACGCCCCAGTCGAGCTTGGTGAAGCATGCTCATCCTCAAAGTAGCAACAAAGTGACGGGGTGAGATTGTCAACATTTACGCTCCCGTGCTCTGCACATGTGCGGAACATGTTGTATACAAATGAAACAAAGTCTCCATAGCTGTCCGGATCGCAAATCCGACGCCTCCAAGTGAGCCAAATGGGAATTACAAAGTCACTGTCATGCATGTACAACGGGCTGCTCATTGATGAGTGATAATAGTCTTACTCACGAAGAACTCCCCGACCATGATGGTAATACATAACATGTTTTGTATGAGAAGTGCATATGCCAGTTATGCTCTGATGGCAAGGTGGAGCATGAATGCCATACTTTTCAGTTTTCTCTATTGCTCAGATTTCTCGGAGTGATATATGTGAATGAGGTGTTTAAGTATCAATTCTACTTTGTGAAAACTAAACTTAAAATTATTAAATTTCAAATTACTTATAAATAATGTAAAAATATATT
>LDJE01076970.1:0-10473 GCA_001021135.1 Selaginella kraussiana
ACTTACCCCGTGGCTCCAACATACCCTCAGTTCGGACCTTATTATCAACCATATCCACAATACGGGTGAGATTTCGCTGTTTTGTCTCTTGGGCACTCACATACCCTTGGGGTTCGTGTTTTTATTTGTCGCAGGTACCCGTCGTACGTTCCAGAATACGCTTACCAACAGGTAGACCACAGCTAGGTTTAAGTCCAGTTTAAAGCTCATTCTTTCACTTTCCCGATGTACAGGGCTTGTATAATCCTTATGGTGGGCCGCAGCAGCAGTACTCGACCTTCTACTCTGGACCTGGCACACCGCCAGCCGTGTACTCGTACGGGGCGTATGGTCCACCTCTGCCGGCTTCGCCAGGTTATCCTCCACCACAGGGCTTTGGAAGCACTCAAGGACCACAGTTCATGCAATACGGTGGCGGAACGGTGCCCGTACAAGCGCCAGTACCTTCTACGGGTATAGCTTTTGGTTTTGTTGGAGTTCTTGAAAGCTTAAGTTTTTGGGTTGCAGCTTTGTCTCCTGGACATTCTGGAGGAGCTTCAACAGCAGCAGCAGCAGGCTCTCAGTCTCCGTTTTCGATTCCCGCTCCTCAGCCTCAACCTCCAGGAGGAACCGGTGCTGAAAGAGGCTCGTGACGTCCCAAAAAAACCCAAGTTTTTCCATGCTAGCACCATCAGCGAAAGAATTCCAGCCCCAAGCAGCCAGGTCCGTCCTCGGCTGAGTTTTTTTGCCAAGGAAAATGCAGACGCATACTCAACACACGAAGGTGCATGCAACTGGGGGGTTTTTCTTTCGTTTTTTCTTCTTTTTTTTTCTCCATTTTTTTTCTTTTTTTCTCTTTATTTTGCCGAGAGAGCATCCATCCATGCTTAGAACCTGAACATTAGGCAACGCTCGCTGCCGCTGGGAAAATTCTTCGTCGTCTAGGCACACAAAAGAACAAAAAAAGTGGAAAAGAAAAATTGCTGAAAACAAAATTGGGAGCGGGGCATTTAGATAGCAGAGAGTAGTCACCTTTTCTCCTTTATTTCCTTCTTCTTTCTTCTCTTATTCATTTTGTCGGGGCAGGCAGGCTCGAATTCAAAAATTTTGTCCTTGGAAAGCTGGTTTAGAGAGGCGAATTATTACGGAGAGGCAAGTCCAGACTAATTTTGTACAGCTTATTTTCTCGTATATTACATAAAGCCCAAAAAATAAACATTAGATGAATGGCGACTTTGCTGTACCTCTCCAAGCTGAACTGTCAGCTCAGAAGCATTGCCTGTCCGCATTGCCTACCTTAAAGCTCATATGCGTTAAAAAAAAGTTCATATCATTAAGCTTACTTAAATCGTAAGTTTTAAGTTTAGGGCAAACCGTTTAGGGCAAGCTTAGGGTTTAGGGCTGAGACTCTAGTTTTAGTTTCGTCTCCTCTTTGCGGTCTTCCCGTTGATCCTGTTCTGGTTTCGCCGGCGACCACGTTCTTCATCAGGACCGCACTGGAACCTTATCAGACTACCGCCGACCGAACAATCTAGGCAAGTGTAGCGCGGCGTGCCACCGTTGATATCGTAATACTCCGTGTGGCTCCGGTCACAGTCTGGGCATATGGGAGTCCGAACTTTCGCCAAGTCGAAGAGCAGACCGCGGTCTATGGGTTGGCTCTTCTTACGACCAGTTATCTCGGCCGGCAACTCGAGCACGGGCTCCGGCTCGGATTCAGCAGTAGACCTTGTCCTCCGCTTGTTCGTTGGCACTTGCCCGGGATTCTTGGGTGGCCGGCCACGCTTTCTGGGAACAAAAACCTCCTCAGCTTTGTGGTGGCTTTCGTCAGGCTTGGACACTTCCTGTGGAAGGTCTTCGTATTCGTCATCCTCCTCGTCGAAGTAGTCGGCAGATTCATTCGCGGGTTGCACCTGTGGTGTTACTTGTTGCTCGCCGGCGTACAGGTTTCGACAGAAATTGCTCACGTCGTCATCGGCAGGGGGCTCCTCAAAGGTGAAATCTTCCGGGAACAACTTGGCGATGAGTCGATCAAAGTTGTTGTCGTTGAGAGGCTGGAAATGGAAATGCACCTCCGTCTTCATCCTGAGTTAGGGTTATTTGGTCTAGGATATCGTCGTTTATTTATACTAATTTAAAGGATGCCCTTTTCTTCGGCGGATATTTAAACTGATTTGTTAAAAGGACGCCCTTTCTTTCTTAGATTAAATTTGCAATAAAAATTACAATTAATAATTACAATATTACTGCTGCATTATAAAAGACGAAACTTAGTATGTTCTTTTCTTCTTCCTCTTGGAGCTAGTGTCGGCAACCACCAATGTCAAGAGCGAGCTAAATCTTTTTTTTCCCACAAAAACAACACATTCAGAAAAATTTCATGGGAGGAAGAACAAAATGCACAGTCGCTCATGCAATTTCCGAAAGAACTTCCCCACTACAAAGAAGAATCTACAATTGGTAAGAAAGACCACATACATACATAGTACGTATACTACCTTCAACAAGAGCAACATACTACTATCCCCAAAATCCACTCATCTGAAATAAAATTACAAAATAAATCAAGATTTAAGACAAATGAAAGCTACCTGTCCGTATAGAAGTCCATGTCTCTACATGCGTACACTGGAATGAGCAGAAGCGATCAAACACTCACCTTGCATTCATCCGAGGGATGCGTTTGATGCTCAAGGGTTCATTGCTCTTCTTGAGTTGTTGCTCCTTGAGCTGCATCTGCTTGTTGCACTTCCGAATCTTCCCCATCGCCTTGCGAATTTCCGCACTCCACGACTTGAACTTCTTTTCCTTCTTCTCCATCATCTTCTCGATCATCTTGTTGCCACTGCCGCGTTTGCGTTTCTTCGACCCCTCCAAATCCTCCGTCGGCCGATCCTTACGAGGCCTAAGTACTATCCCTAACTCACCTACAACCTTCCCAGACGGCCCTGCTTCCTCCTCGACCACCGGCTGCAAATCCTCGGCCCGAGAAGAAACTGCCTTCTTGGACTTCGGGTCCGACACGTGAGCCCGAGATGAAGCTGCCGGTTGCTTTTTCCGTGACTTCGGATCCGGCTCTTCGGCCCGAGATGGTTGCCTCGTTCGTGACTTCGGCGGCTCCGACTCCTCGGCGGCCCGAGATAGTTGCCTCTTCGGCTCCGGCTCTTCGGCGGCCCGAGATGGTTGCCTCTTTCGTGACTTTGGTTCCGGCTCTTCAACCCGAGATGGTTGCTTCCTCCGTGACCTCGGCTCCGACTCCTCAACCTGAGCCGGCTGCTTCTTCCGTGACTTCGGACGCCGTTTCGATGTTACCACCCGGTCCTCAACCGGTGGAGACACCGGTGCCGGTACTTGAAGCTCGCTTCTTCCACCCACGTCGAGTTCGACCACCTTGGCTTTGAGTCCTCGCAACAGTTCCGCAGTAGCGTCCACCTTCTCCTTGAGTCCCCGCAACAGCTCCGCTGTGGAATCCGCTTCCTGGTCATTTTCCGACGCAGCCGCCGCCGCTCCTTCACTATCTCCGCGAGATGGATCCGGTGTCGAATGTTCCGGTTCCGGCACCGAGACTCGCAAACGGACTCGGAGGCGCTTCGAGGGAGGAGGATTATTCTCAAGCATGGCCGCATTAGCCAAAGCTTGAAGATCACGGGCCTCTTCATCGGTTTCTTCAGATGAAACGGTGATCACTGCTTGTTCTTCTGGCTTCAACGCCGGCGGCAGTGGTGGCACCCTCCGGAAATGCTTAATCCCAGCCTGTTGCAGCTGCTTCATTACCCTCAGCCGCTTCTGCTCCTGTAACGAAGCTCGACCCGTGAACTTCTTGAAAACCAGCTGCTCGGGTTCTTGGGGAGGCGGCGGCGGCGCCGCCTGATCTGCCATAGCCGCCGCTTGTTGTTCTGGAGAATTCGCCTGCTCCGGAGTCTCAACAGCTGTTGCAAACGAAGAAATCTGAGTGCTCTGCTAAACGCGAAACCTAGGTCTTACCAGTCACGCCTGAAGTTGGAGATGTTCCCGTCTCAGCCGGTCGCTTCCGTGGCAACTCAGGCTGCAAAACATGAAAAAATTGTGAGAAATTACCATGGTGAATGTCAAATACCATGATAGTAACACGGTTACCATGGTACAACAGTCGTACCTGGAAATGTCGCACCAGAGACTTCCCTTTCTCTTGCCTCTTCTTGAGCCAATACTTGTGAATGAGCTTGATGATCTTCAAAGACGCAACGTGCAAGCAGACCTCCGTAGCCGAATCGAACGTCGTGAGGAGCTCATTTCGATCATGCGAGTACTTCTCCAAAGTATAAATAACCTTCTCGAACTTGTGCTCCGAGATCCGAAGCTTGTACATGCCGGCCCTTCCATTGATCTTGGCCAGCCAAGCTTCGTCCTCGGCGTCCATATCGTACAGCACCTGACTGTCCATGTCGATACTGTCCGAGGTTATGTACTCGTTGGGAGGCCGAATGAAAGCCGGCCCCCTCCACCTCGTGTCCAGACCTCGGACAAGCCGGAACTTCGGAGTCGTCGTTTGCACCTCGCGTCTCGCCGTCTCGAGGCTCTTCACAGTCGCATTGTAGTTGTTCTCGAAACACTTCTCATGGAGTTTCTTGAACGCCGTGAACTGCGAAGTGTGCTTGAACTCGAGCATCCAGCCGCCGTCACCCGCCCACATATGCGACCCCGTATGCTCATTCGTAGTATACTCCACCGTAGAATTGCGTATTTCTTGAGTGTGGATCGTCTCCCCCATGAGAAGTATCGCAAGAGCGCAATTCTTCCCGCGAGTACCCGTGGTGAGCTCTACGGCACCACCGTATTCTCGCCACCCCCGGTCGAACTCGATAAATAATACGTTGCATACGCAGCTCCTGTCGAGTATCCTCGTGTAGGCGACCTTGCCTACACTCTTGCAAACCGACTTCTGCCTCGTCCACTCGGGCTCGGGCTCGGGCTCGGCCTCCGGCTCGGGCTCTCGTTCAAGCTCACCTTCAAACTCGGGCTCGGACTCCGGCTCGAACTCCGGCTCGTACTCGGTCTCATCCTCGGGCTCCTCCATTTCCTCGTCCTCGGAGTCCGTCTCTGGCGGGGCATACAGCTTTCTCCTCCGCTTCCTCACAACCCGCTTCCTCACCGGCTTCTTCTTCCGGCCCCTCGTGATCGGCCTAGCACGGTTATACTTCCTCGAGGCTCTCCGAGCCGACTCCTGCATCCATCCGGTCCAGCACTTGGCACCGCCCCTGTGAATCACGGACTCCTCGCCGTTTCCAGACGAAGTCGGCTCGTCCTCGTCCCCGGACTCGTCCTCGGACATGAGCGGGAGCTCGGACGCCTGAGGTGGAAGTTCCGGCTCTCGATCCGGCAGGCCCTCGAGAAGCCTAACCCGCTGCGGCTGCCGTTCTACCCTGCTTGCGTTTTCCAACATCTTACGTTTCCTCTGCATGATCGCATGCGAGGCCCATACGAGAAACCTCCGCCCTAGAGCCAGCGATCTCTGCATGACCTCAAAGTCCCGAGGGAACACCACGAAGAAGGCCTCCGAGAACTGCAGTCGGAGGCCGAGGTGTGTGTTGAGAACGTCCCATTTTTCCTGTAAAACCGACCTCGTGCTCGGCCCCGAGGTCCTCAAGAGGTACGAGTAGATTTCACGTTGTCGCTGGGCTCTGTTCACGGGTGGTTCAGGCGGGCTAACGAAACTCCCCTGAAAAATAAATAAAATTGAATTTCAATCCTATAAAATGCAACAAATAAATGGAAATATACGTAAAATGCAAGGAACGTTGAAATTTACTTACACGTGCATAGAACGTATCCGGGAAGTTTCCAGAGCTGCTAGGACGTTTTCGAGCCCTAGGCTGCTCGTCCTCGTCCTCGATCTCAGAGACAAGCCTGTAGCCGGGTGTGGGTATGGCCTTGTGATTGGGGGCGCTAACCCTCCTCGCGTATTGGCTTGCATGGATGGTAACTGACGAAGATATGGACGACGTCCCGTATCCGTAGCTCCTGATAACACATAGTAGCATCAGAAACGTCGTAATTGGTACCATGGTTAAACCACGTGGTAAACCCTGGTGCAAAAATTGTTGCCATTACATACCCATTTCTATGGCCGATTCCACGGGTGAAATTCGCTACGCACTCCTGCATTTCCAGACGCACATAGGCAAAGACTGAAACTCGCAAATACGAATTCTACTCACCACATTCTTCCCCGCACTCCTTTTGCGCTTCTCGCCGCCCGCATCCCGATGATGCTGCTCCACCGCCTGCGAGAAAACCCGTAAAATTCCTCCACGGCGGTTATAAATGCCGCACGTACCTTCCTCTTTTTCATGGCTATTCCACGAGAATCACCGTGTCCGTTGGAATGCCGCAGCTGCATTCGGGGCCGCAGCCATAGCTCTCAAGAACCCTAAATCGCAGAGCCCTGGATTTCGCAGGGTGGGGGACGATGATGGATTTTCGGGGTTTAGGCTGATCGGAAATGTAGGTTTTCTTTTGGTCTCGCAAGATATTTTTCAGCGTTTGTGGCGGATATTCGACCATGGGTTTAGGGTTTAGGGCTTAAGAGAGCGGAGCGATCTGAGCCGTTGATACCCGATCCAGCCGTATCGATCCGTACACTGTCGTAATTTGAGTGAATTCCGTACCAAGTTCGAGCCCTAAGAACACGGAGAGCAGCTCGGGGGCGCGCCGCAGCCATGTCGGGCGGATTCTTTCGGGTAAGCGGCCGAATTCCAGTTAGATCGATTGATCGAATCGATATCTGCTCAGGGCACCTCTGCAGAGCAGGACACGCGATTTTCCAACAAGACCGCCAAGCTGCTCAAGACGCACAAATTCCCGCCGGAGCTAGATCAGCCGGTAAGTCGCGAAATTTTCTTCTGTTTGCAGCTGCCGCAACAACGCTTGTGCAGATTGACATGTCGAAGGTGAACATGGAGGTAATACGGCCATGGATCGCCACCAGGGTCACAGAATTGCTCAATGGATTCGAGGACGAGGTGGTCATCAACTACGTCTACGAGCTGTTGGACGCCAAGGTACGGGCACACATTTTCTGGGTTTAGGTTAACTTTTAAACGTACCGTGGTTAAGGTTAACGACGTTTGGCCAGTTCATGGCCAACCACGTAACTGACTAACACGAAGATTAGTTCCGCGGATGAATGTGGGTAATAACGTAGTTACCATCCTAGTATGGCGTGGTTAGCTTCGTGATGGCGTTGTTAACGTCGTTAACGCCATACTGAGATGGTTAACGCCGTTGTAAGGTGGTTAACGTTATCTTAAGGTCGTTAACTTCGCCGTAACGTGGTTAACTCACATAGCTTATATCTTCAGGTTGCGGATGGAAAGTATATCCAGGTACAACTCACGGGCTTTATGGAGAAGAACACGGGACGCTTCATGAAGGAGCTCTGGGGTCTACTTTCGAGCGCCCAATTGAACGCCAATGGCATCCCTCAGCTGCTTCTCGAGAATAAGGCCGCTGAGATGCAGCTGAAGAAGGTAATTTCTAGCTCCAACTCGTGTTTATGTCGTTGTTTAGCGGGCCTTCTTATCTTTCGCTTGCGTTTGTCTACAGGACAATAGAGCAACCCTTCTAATTCATTGCCGATCACGAACATCTGTATGCAGGCTGAAGAGCAGAGAATTTCCTCTGCAATTCAACAGACGGTGGAGCGTGACAAGGGAGCGCCGGAGCCGCAGCAGAATCAGCCGCCCGTGGTATGTATTTATTTCGTATAATTTTTTTCTACGTTTTTTCGTACTGTTGTTTTGTTTTCAAGGATGATGTCATGAAGGACGCGATTGTAGAGCCGAAGAACAACGACAAGCACAATGGTTCACCGGCTCGCAGGCCGAAAGGCCGATCGGTGTCTCGGACCAGATCTCCGTAAGTATTGCCTTGTGTTTTTTGGCATTTGTTGGACATTTATTCATATAGCTCGCCGAGACGGCACTCGAGACCACACAGGTCACCTCGGCGTGGTCGCGGTTCGCGTTCCCCACCTCGGCGTCCGAGATCACCACCCCGAAGACGGAGGATATCCCGTTCTCGTTCTCCGCCACCCAGGCACGGCAGGCGTCATTCTCCTCCGAGACGTAGGTCTCCCCCTTCGAGGAGAAGAATGCGATCTGTTTCGCGTTCGAGATCGAGGTCCCCGAGGCCGATACGCAGGAGGTCGAGGTCCCCGAGGCACAGGCATCCGACTCCCCCGCACCACAAGCACAGGCACCCAAGGTCTCCGCCGCCGCCTCCCCACAGGCACCCGTCTCCTCGTAACCGAGGCCGGAACTCTTCACCACCGATTCGAAGGTCCGCTTCGCCGCCTGCATCCAGCCCGTCGTCCGCTCGTGCAAAGTCGCCCGATAAGCGTCGGAGCGAGTCGGAACGGGAGAGGTGAGCCTTCCATATGTTGGTATCGCATTGGCTGAGCGGTGATTCTTTGGTTGCTTGCAGGAGCAAGAGTCCCGAGAGGAGAAGTCCAAGTCCAGAAAAGAGCGAAAGGTACGTCTTTTAAATTTAATACTAACTATTTAATTTATTATTTGGCATCTTGTATTTCAGCCATTTGGTGAAGTCCCGAAAGAGAACCAGGTCGCCTTCTGCTGATGCAGAACCAAAGGTTAAAGACAAGGACGGAGATGTTGAGAGCGATGCCATGGTCGTGGTTGCAACGGGCTCTGATTTGGCTGATGCAGACGCGACACCCCGAAAAGGAGGCGGCGGCGGGAGCGACGGCGATGGGAGCAGCGACGAGAAGCGGAGGCAGCGAAAGTTAGAGAAACGTCTGAAGAAGGAGGAAAAGCACAAAAGACGTGCCGAGAAGAAGAGGCGGAAGGAGGAGAAGTTACTACGCAAAAAGTCGACTACGAGCGTAAGCTCCTCGGCTGCCAATGGTGGGGACGACGAGGAAAGTGAGAAGCGGGAAGTTGCTACCGCGACCACTACTAGTACCACTTCTACTACGAGGAAGGATGATAAGGAGTTGGAAGATCTGCGGAAATTGGCCCTTGAATCCATGTCCAAGAAGATGAACAAGTAAGTACGTTGCTGATTATGTTAAATGTATTCGATTTTAAACATAAAAGAGTGGCCTTTGATTTTGTATCAACTTACAAGAGTATTAACCGTCATTTCGACGTAAAAATAAATTTATTCATTGAAACGTTTTTTTTGTACGTATATATACAAAATAATTTTAGCTTACGACTGGCACATAATCACATGTGAGTGAGTACTATTAATTCATTCATATTAGCATAGTGATAGCCTGGTTAGCCTGATCTAAAATTGCATATCTTAACACAAACCTTCATCATGTTCGACCACTTTCAGAAATTGGTAGTAACAGTGCATTTACGCAAGATTTTTGTGACAGGTTGCAAAATGGTGGTAATGCTGCGGGCATGACTGGTGTGAGATTTAAGAGCACACAAAAGATTCAGTAGCACTAACATCGTTAAGCGTTAGTACTAACATAAACGTTTCAAACTTTCAAGTGCCTTCAAACGATGGGCAGCTCCCCTCAAGTTCAACCTCCTCATGTAACCCTGCAACTGATTTTCTTATAACTCTGCTTGCAAGTTCCTGCTGATGTTCAGCATGCCTGAACCTGCATTTAGTTTCTCCGACTTAAGATAAGAGCGTTTAACGTCCTTTAACGGCCCTGAGGACCATAGGACTGTCGGAAGTATGTGTGGTTTGTGTCGCTAGTCCCGTATATACGTAACTTACCATTACTAAATTCCTGTATACAAAATGTGAGCACCTCATTCTGTGTCGGACGTAGTGGTGCAGTCAGAGTCAGCTTCATCCCGGCCTATCGTCGCTCCCATCCTCAGCCGACTTATATACCACCCTTTGGCAATATACCAGCGTTCCCTAAGTTATTGTTGACGCTACCTAGTTGTTCACTCCGTTACAGTTGCTGTTCCTGTCCCCGTTGCAATTGTTATTGTAATTGCGTGTGTAATTGTTGTTGTTGTTGGTCACCACGCTGATGGGAGTGGGTAGTACTAGAAGGGAGCTCTAATCTAACATCAGCTTCATGAACAAGGAAGACGAGCAAAGCGAGAGAGGCAATGATCATGCAAAGGCCAAATCTGGACCAAATGTAGCTTAGGCCTAAGTATACACGCAAGACTATTGGTGAATGAAGCGTCAAAAGTAGAGCGGGTCGACGTTTGGATTGACCACTCAGCTCTATATATCGGCTCCGTCCATTTGAGCATGCAAGGCACCTGGAATCGGTTGAGATTCCTACATGGTTTTCTTGAAAAACTTAAATAATGCATATGATCTATTCACAGTATCAACCAGTCTTTCTTAGCATCACAATGAAACCATCAAAGTCTAGAAACAGGTTCTGACAGTACATTTGTGAATTTGTGGATATCTACTAATGCAATAGATTGTTAGTTTCAAACAATAATCGGTTTCAAATGATTTTAATGGGATTTAATTTTTTTTCTAAATGGGATTTAATTT
>LDJE01077483.1:0-10176 GCA_001021135.1 Selaginella kraussiana
TCTGATGTCTTCGCTTTTCTCAAAGGCTCCCTTGTATCTGTTCGTGCGCGCGGCCCAACAGCTTTGTGGTAGTATTCCATTTGATGCATCCGCAAGAGTATTCCATTTGATGCATCTCCAGTAGTATTCCATATTCTGCCTTCATAGTAGACGGTGTGTGCTCTGGGGGTTGGGCACCCGACACCGGCCACCGCACCAGCGTTCCGGCCGACTTCTTGTTTCTTGTTATGCATTAGTTATACAGATTATATAAATACGTATTTGTACGTGTAGGCAGAATATTTGGCATCCAGACGTGTGGCCACGCGGCAAGTGACTTTATAAAGTATCCCAATTGTCCGTCTGAGAACGTGAAATCCTTTTTCTCTCTTGTTGTTTGCTCGATTCAGGAGGCGACTCAGATCTAATCGAAATGCCGAGGTTCCACGGGAGTCAGAGCGAGGAAGTGGACGATCACGAGGATCGGCAGCCTTACGTTGGCGGCTACGACATCAACGCTGAGTATGGGCGAATCAAGCCGGCGGCGCCCGACTGCAGCTACCCCCGGAGCCAGGAAGCAAGCGGCGATGACGACTATGAGGATGCCAGCTACGACAGTGGCCGCCTCGCCAATTACAGCACCGCGCAGCCTTCGAAGTACGGTAAATCCGGCGACGGTTCACACCAGAGCACCGTTGCGAAGCCCGGCAGACACTCCTCTGGCTATGGTGAAGCGCAGGGATATTCCGGCAGCGGCTACGAAGAAGATTCCGGCTATGGTGGGCGTAAGCAGGAGCAATCCGGCTATGGGGAAGATCAAGGTAGGAAGCAGTCTCAAGGATACTCCAGCTACGGGGAAAGCAAACCGCAGGAGCAGGAATATTCGGGCTTCGGTGGTGACGGTGGAAGCTATGGCCGCAAGCCGCAGGAGGAATTTTCCGGCTACGGTGGTCGTAAGCCGTCTTCAGGATACGGTGAGACTGAAGGCGAGGACTATGGTCGCAAGACGCAGCAGGGCTATGGAGGGGAGACGGAAGGCTATGGTCGCAAGAAGCCAGATGAATATTCTGGCTACGGTGGTGAGACTGAAACCTACGGCCGCAAGAAGCAGGATGAATATTCTGGCTACGGTGGCGAGAGTGGAACCTACGGCCGCAAGAAGCAGGATGAATATTCTGAGAGTGAAGGCTACGGGCGCAAGGCGCAGCAGGAATATTCAGGCTATGGCGAGACGGAAGGCTACAAGCCGCAGCAAGAATCTTCGGGATACGGTGTGAGCGAAGGCTACGGAGGGAGGAAGAAATATTCCGCCAACGCCGATGAAGATGAAGGTCAGAAGTATGGAAGGAGGAAGGATGATGATGAGGAAGAGAATGTAGGCTATGGCCGCCCTCGCAAGGACGAGGATGAAGACGAGGCGCCAAAGCATGGACGTCACCATGGTTACCACGGTCGCAAGAAGAGCCAGGACGAGGACGAGGAGGAAGTTGCTACTCGCGTCCAGAAGTTCTCCCTGGTATGTAAAAACGTAGCTTTTTTGGTTGCAAATGTTCACCATCGGCTTTACCTTTGTTAACTTTCAGGGCAACGAGGAGGAAGCAGAAGCCCCCCGTTACGGTGGTAGCAGCTATGGTCGCAACTGGTGAAACCGCGAATTCAAATGCGCGATGTTCATCATTAAATAAAGTGTTTAATATGTAATGATCCCTAATTTTGCCCAAGAACCCTAAATTTTCACATGGAGCGAATTGCTGCCGCATTTCTGCGTTCGCGCTTCAGGATGTTTCCAAATCCGTGGGATCACATCCGAGGTGCTGGTTTTCTGGCTGCATCGATTGATCGATCGCATTTTTCAGGACTCTTCTACGACTTGCAAGACGAGCTCGAGGGCTATACGGGCGCTGCGGACGGCAACTTCGAGAGGGACATGCTTGTTGCCGAAGAACTCGTCAAAGCTGTGAGTGTTCCGTTAGTAGAGGTACAATCTTGAAGACGGAAACCATACAGGTTTACAACGAGAGATCCATCATCGCCCTGAACGACCCATTTGCATACGCGAAAGTTCTTGAGTGCCTCTGGAAGTACGAAGATCAAGGGTACTTCTCGAACAGGTATATTCAACGCATAGTTAAAACCATTACTCACCATCCCGTTAGCATTTGCACGTAGTTGTGTTAAAGTTGTTATAGACGTAAATACGTTCGTGTACGTAAACTTATACTTCATTATATTACATACATACATTATATTATACTGTGTATTAGGTCTAGTTTAAGTTCTAGGTACGTGAATGTCTTACATTAGAACGTACATATATTACATTGTAGTTTAAGTTGGGTTTAATTGTTTTTACAGCTCCTTAATTAACGATCTGGTGATCCAAGCTCTCTTGGAGCTGTGTTGCTACACCGCGCAGCAACCGTGCATCACCGCTATCCAGAACATGTTCGTGGTTGCAAATCCCGAAAACAAACGCTTTCTTGGTAACCATACAAATACTTATACGTATATCTCACGTTCTACGTGTTCTTCGCAGTGCTTGCCGTCATGTTGGCCCTCTTCAGAGAGCAGTCCCGTCCACTTGAGGAGCTCTGGCAACATGGCATCGTCGCATGCATTGGAAAATCCGCAATGCGAATGGAAGTTGTGGAATCGGCTCTCATAGACCAGGTAAAAACTGCGTTTTTTTCCTGGTATTTTTTCATTTTTGTTCTTTTTCCAGTGCCAAAACTACCATTTCTTCAATGAATCCACCAAGCGGGGACTGCTATTCTGCATTCAGACGCTCATCTCACTACCGTATCCTCGTATTCCCGTAGAAAAACCTAGTTTTTCCTGAACGTTTCCAGCGTTTTCGATTCAAATGGACTCCGAAACGCAATCTGGAGCATGCTCACGAACGTCGACGCTGGGAACTGTCTCACGTACGTCAGGTATTGATTGATTCCCACATAGTTTTGAGTTTCTCCTCACGTTTTCTTCAGCTTTTTCCAAGCCGTCGCTAAAATGGACGAAAAGAACCTGATGACGTATATCGAAAACTGTAAGTAAAAAATGACATATTTTCCAAAACAAAATCCCACATTTTCAGACATATCGCTTCTGAAAACCGTCCCGGAGATGGAACTACAGTCCATGGTCTACGAAGCGATCGATCAATTAAAACGGAAGTTAGACACCAGCATATACCAGGTAAATTAAATAAATTTATATTCGTATGAATTGGGTTAATACGGTGTGTGCAGCAGACGCCCATATACGAGGCGTTCAAGTAATCGAGGCATACGTTTCTTAGTATGAACTGAGCAATGTGTTCTTGGTTGGATACGATGCTTCGATGTTTACCCCACAAATTCCAGGTCCTTGTCCTTGTCTTACCATCCTCACGTACCCATTTTCACCCCAGCCAGTGCCCCATGAGTTCTTAACAATCCAGTATTTCTGCCCGCTACTATCCGTAGAATATCCGATAGCAGCAACTCCATGGTCAAGATCAGTACCACAGCTTCCGGTAAATACTCCCTGAAATTGGTCGTGGTTAACGTTCGTTAACAAGGGTTTAACCGTTGCTTACCTTCGAGTAGAGCTGGAAATCACGTCCTCCCGCTTCCATGGCTATGCTCACGGGCTGGTTCGCGACGGCCTTCATTAGAGAACTCTCGTTTTCCGTAGGTACGTCTTCGTAGCCATCGATGGTTACGGCATGGTCTTTTTGCTGTTGAAATGCAAAAGTAAATTTTTAGTTTAATTCAATTGTAGTAGACTTACTTTGGTCGTGTCGCATGTACCATCGTAGGCTTTGTAAGGATAGTTAGACTCCGTAGTTATCCCACCATTCTTGATGATGTATTCAAATGCATAGTCCATGAGACCACCGTCGCACCCCGAGTTCTCGTTGGTATCGCAGTCGACGAGTTCTTGTTCCGACAGAGACACCAGCTTCTTGTTAACGATGGCATTGATACCCTCGACAGCTACCACTGTTGAGAAGGCCCAGCAACTCCCTTACCAAAAAAACGCAAAGCTAACCATGGTTACATGCATTGTGGTTATCACTTACCGCACTGGCCTTGGTCTTTCACCGCGGTGACAACGCCGTAGGACCTCCAGTCCATACTCAGCGGTACATCCTCGTCTCTCAGGGTTTCGTAGCGGAAACGGCTTGGCTCTGAACGACGTTCCCGCCGGAAATTGGAACCAACATACTTTGCTCGGAACTCCTTATTGGTAAGGTCCGCAAACTTATTCAGCCCAAGACTGTAAGTGTGATTCTTGGCATTGTGCTCGTTGATGTATTCCAGGTTGTCCTTGAAGATCCGGAAGCGGTGCTCCTTCTCCTCGTGGCTACTGTGGATTTTACCTTGCTCGATCAGCCAAGCTTCGTAGAGTTCGCGAGGGAATGCTTCCTCGTCGACCTGATGAATGTTCCGTGCAGAAACAGCCGCCAACAGCAGAAGTGCAGCCAGAATTCTGCAGAGAATGTAAGCTCCCGCCATGTTGGAATGGAAGGTCTCGTGCTCAGAGGTGGCATTTTTATCCTTGAGGAAGCGTGGGGGATGGTACAACGCTCACACAAAGAGGCTGGACGGCAACAAAGGAGCATTAAGTTGTGCGGCTCAATCATGTAACTCATGGAGGAACTCGGCACTCAAGCTCGAAGAATGGGTGGACACTGAATCTGGTACGTGGACCACTTTGTTTCATGCGGAACACGCTACGCCCGTCTCACATGTTTCTGGTATTTCGGGGGTTGTTGTTTTACAGTTGCGATTCGGCAATCTATACCCTAGTCGGTGTTCCTTGTATTTGTTGTTGTGGGCATCTTGTTGTATTTTTTTATTTTTTGCTGCTCTAGTTGGATTTTTTTTGCTGTGGACATGTTGTATTTTGCTGTTGTGATACCTTTCAGTGCTTTTTTATTCGTTGTTTTATCTTTTTTTACACCATGTTACACAATTGTATTCTTGTGTTTCTGAGTGTACACTTATTTTTTTAATTTTGCAAAATGGTTATTGTTTACAGCTCTAATGGATAGATTTATAACATGGTACTTTCTTTGTACTATTTAATTGTATTATTCAGTCATGCCTGGAACATACTGGAGGTAGGTAGTGTAGTTTTGTTGTTCTTTCTGTTTACATTATTTTGTTTGAAATGTTCAATTGTGCATTATATTATATGGCCTGTGCTTATATTTCATCCTGAAAGTGTTGCATTTGAAGGTTTATTGAATTATTTGTCATTGTATGGTTATTAATTGTACATGTAGTATTCTGCTGGCTTATTGATATTTACGTAAACCTCGTAGAACTGACAATGTTGCATTATTAATTGTAGTATCCTGTTGACATACTGAATTACTTTGTAGAACGGTTTCTAATTGGATTGTGTTTCATCTTGGTATAGTACTAAAAAAAATTGAATATTCCCAGAATATTTCACTTTGAATCGGCGGGGCTTTGCAAACTGTTGTTGGAATGAAGTGCTGGTGGGGGTTATCGCCAGCATTTCTCCTAACAACATGGACATGGCTGATGTTGTTGACTACGAACACAATGGCACAAGAGCCCGGAAGGAACTGCCTGGCCCTCTGCGCAGTCGGAAACTTAACCTGCGTCGTCGGCTGCGCCCAATGCGACTACAACTGCTGCAGCTCCTTGTGCAATGCCACTGCCATCGGCAACACCTGCAGCCGCTCATGCTTTCCCACAACGCTCAACCACGCAACCTGTTGTACCAAGCCGGCAACACCTTCGGCTCCGCCGCCGCCGCCTGCAGCTTCGCTTCCATGTAAGATCTCATTAATTAGCTCAATCGCCCTTCATTTCATCATTCTGCAGATGCACAAGGACCTGGAAATTGCACTTTCACCAATATTCCTGCAAGTCCGATCCTTGTTGCCGGGACAGTCTTCGGCTTCAACATTACTGCCGTGACTTGCAACTTCCAGGCCTGTGCCATTTGTAACATCACCGCTGCCGCATTCACTGGTCCAGCGTTGTACTTCACCGCGACCATCCTCGACAGTGCAACCAACCTCCCAGTGCCCGCTACAACATGCAACGTTACTACTTCGGCAATGCTCGGTCTATACAAAGTCACATGTTTAAGCCAAGTTGACTACGAAGACTCTGCTTCGAACTATACGCTTACGTTGAAGACGGTATCCTACGGTATTTGGTCCGTAAATACTCGCCGCTCGCTGCAAATCATTCCAGGTATTTGTATACCGTTTCTTCCGGTACAAGTCGAATTCACATTGGGTTTCAGGTCCCATTTCGGTTCCTGATTGTATTGCTGAATGGGACCGTGACATTTCAACGTTTGCAGCAGGATCCCTTGCGGTCCTTCGTATTATACAGAAAGACCGCTTCAACAATACCGTGAGTGCGAGGAATGGGCGGGCTGATATACTCACGTTCTATCTGTCGGGGGTTCACGTTGCCGCGAACGGTTCTAAGTCGCTATACAACGAAACCTACACGTTGAGCTACAACGTGTCGAGAGGAGTTCAGACCATCACCTTCGTCCCCAGACGTCTCGGAACGTTTTACCTTCAGATTGGTAACCACACTCACGTCGTCCAGAAATCCCCCTTTCGTTACGACGTTGGTCCTGGTAAGCGTCTTCGTATACTCAAATACATAGTACGTGTACGTCATTTGCAGGTGCTTTGTCTACGAGCAGCTCACTGGCGCTATGGCCGACGTCCGTGAACACATTTCCGGCTGGTAGTCGGGCTACGTTTGCGGTGTATTCGTACGACGTTGCGGGAAATCCAATGAACACAATACTTCCTTTCGACGTCTTCTTTATCGATGGTGGCGTGCACAACCCGTTCACGCTAGCCGTATTGCAGTTCCCACAGAATTGGTCGGTTTCATTCACTCCCGTAGTTGCGGGACGGTACATGGTTCATATCGGAAATGGTAGCACTGCACTGGCCAATTCACCACTATGGTTCTCCGTTGTATCAGGTATTAACC
Organism: Selaginella kraussiana; assembly: GCA_001021135.1. Lineage (NCBI taxonomy): Eukaryota > Viridiplantae > Streptophyta > Lycopodiopsida > Selaginellales > Selaginellaceae > Selaginella > Selaginella kraussiana. Next base: position 6,966 of record LDJE01077483.1, read on the forward strand.
GAGGTATTCGTAGATAATTCAATTCAAAAATTCAATTCAATAAAAGAAATGCTTGGATCATTATGTTGTTTTTATTCAGGTCCTGTGGTGGTACCGAGGTGCACCGGACAATGGGTGAATGATATCTCATCGTACCGGGCTGGTGACCAGGGTTCGTTCGTGGTAAAGCAAATGGACGCCTATAACAACAACGTAAGCTTGCAAACCGGTAGCTTGGATGCCCATGATTTTAATGCTACCGTACAAAATGTAGCTGATGGTTCTCTCATGTCCTCGTCTTGGGTGGTTTTGAAACCTCCCGTCCTTGGGTCAGCCTTCAGAGTATTGGACGTTTTCCCTCGGATCGCCGGAAACTTTCAGATGATTGTTGGAGATGACCACGACACCATTCAGGGTTCACCATTTCCTTTGGAAGTGCTACCAGGTAAGGACCGTGGTTCACTGTGGTTAACTTCCCTATATGATGAAGTTTCCGTTTCCAGGTCCAATAAGTGTCTACCACTGTGTGGCGTCATTTTTTTGGGGTAACATTACCACGGTTGGCTCGTATGTATCCATCAGTATCCAGAAGCGCGACGTGTACGACAACAGTGTCTACGAGGATTGCGACTTCAACTATGCATTCTTCGACAACTTGGGCCAAGAAATCCATGGTGTCAACGCAAGCATATTGAAGGATTCATCTTTGGACTACGACGTCTTGTTCTTCCTAGCAACAATCGCCGGGAGCATGACAATCAGAATCGGTGGCAATGATCAAACTGTTGTCAACTCGCCCCTGGTTTTGCAGGTCAATGGAGGTATGTTCTTGAAAGGCTGCCGGGGTTAGGGTTTAGGGTTAACTGCTGGGGTTAGGTTTTAGGGTTAAAACGAAGTTGCTCTTTTTTTTTTTTGCAGGTCCTGTATATATTCCGTCATGTATTGCTACATGGCGATACCAGTCTTCTACGTTCGTTGCCGGAGCCCAAGCTCTACTGGACGTAGCGTTGAAGGATGTGTATAATAATACCCTCTCGCAAGCAAACGGAGGATTTGACCCCAGCTTCTCGTTGTGGATCACCATGTCGAGCAACGCCAATGCAATGGTAGGGCTAGCACCCTTCAACGTGACCATGAACTTCTCGACACAAGGCTTTCAAACGATTTCGTTCTTCCCAATAACCGTCGGCCAGTACTACATCAACGTGATGGGGCCTTCAAATGACACTCTTCCTTCATCGCCGTTCGCTTTCACAGTCATAGCCGGTAAGAGTTACATTTAGGGTTTAGGGTCGTCGGTTTGAGCCCTAACTTTGTCCGAGTTCCACAGGTCGGACTTCTCCGGCCAACTGCTCTGCTAAATGGAGAGGTGGATCCACCATTTTTCAAGCCGGTGTCAAGTCGACAGTGGACATATATTTGATGGATCAGTTCAGCAACGTTGTCAATTCCACAAATGGACGAAACGAGTCTGTGGTGTTCAACGTTCAAGTGGTGGCTTATCGAAACATGCTAGACTGGAACATGACTATGGAACCTACGACGTACTCGGGTTATCAGACGGTTAACTTCTATCCGCCGATCACTGGGAATTTCCTCATGCAAATCTCAAGCAACAGTATCAACATTTCAGGAAGTCCGTATCCGTTTACAGTGAAACCTGGTGAGTATTTTCATACATGTGTGCTCATGCTTCAAATTCTACCGTGATTTCACAGGGCCACTGGACATCTCGAAGAGTCAAGGTCAGTGGCCGTTTGGTATCCAATACTTCACGCTGAATGGAACAATTAGATTCCACATTTTTGCAAGGGACAAGTTCGGAAACCCTATATTATCAACTGATGTTGATCCGTCCGAGTTCACTGGTGCTGTCTACAACTCCGACTTGACAACCCTAGTGATGAGGAACATAGTTGTTTCACGCTTCAACGCCACAACTCTTGCCTTGACATTTTCAATGGGAACTGTCGGACAGTACATTCTTCAAGTTGGAAATGTGACCGAAGACATTATAGGATCGCCTTACGTCTTTTATATCGCAACAGGTAAGAGTTTAGGTTTAGGTTTAGGTTTAGTAGGGTTAGGGTTTAGGATTCTTGACATAGTCTTCTGAAACCTCGATGTTACAGACGTTGTTAGTCCCTCGCGTTCTATCATGGACGGGGATGGATTGAGAAACTCCACATATGGCAACACTACGACCATACTAATTCAATTTCGAGATACTTCTGGGCAACCCGCAGCCGCGAACATTGGAGATGTCACAGTTCAGCTCTTCCTTGGGAATGTCTCGATGAATTTCAACATGAGTATTACACCGATTGCTCAAACAATTGGGGTCTTTGTAGCCACTTACACAGGAATGGCTATAGGGAATTTCCTGGTATACGTGAAGTGGAAGGGTATCATCATAGGGACAGGGATCCCGGTAGCGAAAACCATATTTCCAGGTTCAGTTAGTTTGAATCCTCAAGCAAGCAAAGTCGTGGGTAACACCACGGGTGGTGTGGCCGGTACTCCACAAAGTTACCAGGTGACCATGGTTGATAACTTCGACATGCCTTTCGCTGGAGTCGTCACGGTTAACTTTTCATCAGGTGCAAATGCAAAGGTTTCTATTACAAACACCCAAACTGGAACGTACCTTGTGGTCTACAACATCACCAAAGCGGGCACGTTCAACATGACGATTCTAGTAGGAAAGACAGTTGCGACAGTCCCGATCAATGGAAGCCCGTTCAAAGTCGTTATTGCACCAGGTATGGAGTTCCTCAATAAAACATTTTGTGTTTAAGGTTTAGGGTTTGCAGGTCCACTGTCAATTCCTCACTGCGTTGGAGTCTGGAAGAGCAACCTTGCCTATACATCGGTGAGCCAAGACGTGAGCATGGAAATTGGGCAACGAGATGAGTGGGGAAACCCTATATGGGCAATCCAGAACAATGCGACGGCTCATCTCTTCTGGGGATCGGTTTACCGTCACAATGGCACCTTTGTTCCAACCCCAAGGATGTTCTTCAGAATCTACAACAGTACTCCTTCGGATTGGTATGATCTGAGGTTCAGCGTACCCCTCCTGGGATCATACTATTTGAACGTGTATAGTGCAGCAAACCTCTCGGTGAAGATCAAAGGCAGCCCATACAGTTTCACCATGGTTCAAGGTAAAACCACCCAAAGCCTACCTATAAACCCTAAACATTAAACCTTAAGTAAACCCTACACCATA
>LDJE01078000.1:0-13098 GCA_001021135.1 Selaginella kraussiana
TTATGTACTTTTCGGCAGGGTAGAGCACGCTGCCATCGCTATTGAGACCCTCGCCGAACTACTGGCACTACATGCTACTTGAATGGTCGAGAACTCTTCCGACTGGTTCGGACAACGAATGAAAACGCAATGTAGTCGGATATCTCAACCAGGCAAACGATCCAGCGTCCGTAGAGGGCAGTGTGTAGAACCCAAGTAGTCCAATGGCCTTGGATTTATCTTATTTTTACCACACTTGTGAACAAAGGTGCCGCTTGAACTGCACCGCATTAGTAATACAACATTATGAGCAAGCTCAAAGTGAGGAGAAAACTTGCTGTAATGTGTGGCGTCCCACTGCAGTCGGGAGTAAACCCAATCCTCTGCTTATCGACGTCGTACTCAACCTCGAAATTGGACTGCTGGTATGTAAAACATTATACGGCATGTCAAGACCAAGGCCATTTATAATTGCCAGGCAGGTGATATTAATATTGACATCCTGTACGACAACCCAGAGGTTATCATGTGGAAGAGTTAACTTTTGATCACTAAATCTGACCTCGAGGCTGTCATTCATTTGCTGCAGCGTATTGTTGTAGCACAAGTCGAACGAAAACTGAAAGGCTGATGTGTCTATAGGTGTAAGATTATACTTTTCTGAGACGGTGCTTTTAATTGCCTTCCTCAGAGGCTGGTATGCTGTATCCAGGAGTATAGTGAAAGGGAAAAAGGAGTCGACCATTGTCCCGCCAGTGTCGTCAGTATAGTTGTAGATGAAAGCGCTGGCAGGAATTGGTATTGTAGCCCCATTTAGGCCGATGGAGGTAATTGATATGATATACGCAAAGCTGTTATTTATCGTGGGTATGTATATCTGAGCAGGAGGCTTTGAACTTTGTCTGCCGAAGTAGAACAAGCCATTTGCATCTGACGGAGGAGGAAGGCAATATGAAAACACACGGCTGCCTTCTTTAAGTAAAGAAATGAAAGACAGATTGATGTCGGGGTTGAGGTTAAGAAGAGCAGGCATACCACCAAAATCGTTCATGAAGGAGCCTCTGTCACACAATAAGGAGAATTTACCATTGTGCTGCTCCGTATAGCCCGTGAAGGAGATGCTTGAGGTGGTTTGTAACAGGTTCCCAAATAATCCTGAGTCTTTTGCCTCAAAGCTGCATGATGAGTTACACTGGAAGTTTTCACTAATGCAAAGGCTGTCATGGCAGGGTACCAAGGAGGCTTGCGAATAGAAAGGTAACTGACTACAGTTGGCAATGCTAAGCCCAATGTTGCTGAAGATTGTAGCATTAAAGGCTCTTGATGCACCAATGGAAAGTTCCAAGCTAAAGAAAAGATCTTGGGTGCGAAACAGGGTGCCACTAATACTTTTGTGCTTGAACATGTCCTTGAACCGCTTTTTTCCGACTTTTTTTACAATTGGACTTACCATTTTCCCCAGACGATTACACCAGCGGATTCACAGAATGGGAATGCAAAGAATAGTAGAAGTATGACCATGATGATCTTCATTATCAGATGACGGGCAAGGAAGGCTACTGACCTAGGTACATATATCGCCTGGGGCAGGTTACCTTGCCAGGTCTTCCTTACGAGCAAAATCCATTTAAATCAAAATTCATGTCACTCCTAAAATGTAACTCAAGAAACAAACGCAAAGGATCCCATTGATGTCACGATAAACTTGGTCGTGGTGATTTCTATGTTGAACCACGCTGGTCTTGCCTCAGCTTTTTTGTTTTGTTGCTCTTGCCTAAGCTTACTAACTTTATTAATTCAAGTCAACTGTAACACTATTTATGACGTCACTAGATTGGAACTATCGTGATTAAGTCATAGAAGTTGAAGGTTCGCATGCCTTGGATGCCTTGAGCTAGTCCCTTGGGCTATGAGGCGCAATACTGTACCATGTGGCATTTACCACATCAGCTATGGTATTTATACTCTTTGTATAGTACATTTAAGCGTTAGGTTTACTAATATTTGAATTGAATTTTATTCGCATTGGTGAAACAAAACTTACAAAAACACAAAAATCATGTAACCTACTAGGCACAGTCGTTTCCTATCTCATATAGCTTCTGTATATTTTTGAGATCCCCAATACTCCTGAAGATAAGAGCCTAGGATTGTTGGTAGTAATTGTAGAAGTTCTTCATCCTCCACTTAGGGATATAGGCGGCAAGTGCAAAACCTCAATTCATGTTCTCTACTTCTTCCCTTCTAACTTCAACTTCTAGTCAATGTGAAGAGAGACGTATTTGGGCTATGAGATGCCACTTTCCTCGGCTAACACACATACAAGTACTCTTGCTCTTCATAAGATACCATTGCATTTATTTGTTGCTGATAAAAGTCTCTCTTTACACCAAGCTCTTCAGGTGCCCACATCTTTTTTTTCTATATTCTCCAACACCCACGTACCAATATTCCCATTATCTAGAAGGTATGCTAGTACAAGTTCCCATTTGTCGGCTCAGGTAACCCACTTGAGTTGTAGTGCCTTGCACTTCAACCCCTGAAGGCTGAATGTGAACTGAATGTGAATGCGGGCTAAACGCAAGCCACAACCCCCAAAGCAAGTCATGCAAGATGATCAATCCTCGAGCCTGGTCAATGGATTTATTTGTGATGCAACTTGCAAGTACAAAGAGTACAATTTCAAAGAGAATGTATGGACTGAACCGTGACTGAACTAGAATGAGAAATTGGAATCTAGGAATGCCAACAATGGTGAAGCAGCTTTTGGGCGAAAGGGCTGGAGAAGACTATTAGATTCTGTAGTTAGGATATAATCAGCCACTTGGCTAAGGATACAAATTCAAAAAACTTACACCTTATTGTAAGTTCTATCGTTCAATTGAAGCGAAAGAGGTCCTCCAGCACGAGAGCACCAAGAGGAACGAAACTGAAGCTAGACATGTTTCAAGAACAATGTGGACGGTCCAAAAGATCTTCAAGATTTTTCATTCTATATTCGAATTCAATACTTCAGTAACCTCAATATTACGTAATATCGAAGTATTAAACTCGGAGTGTCAAAACATAAACGTGGTTTTGAGCCTGTTTGCTGTATGCTTTGTGCTTTTGAGGAGATGAGCTACATTTGGTACATCTACGGAGGCGTATAGTTTTCCAGTGAACGAAGATGAACTGGATCCAGGATGTGTTCCTGCTTTTACATTGAGCCTACTGTCATCGGAGGACTCCCTCCTTGTGGATTTCGGAATTTGAGGTTTTTTCTTCTGAGAGATATTGACTTTTTCTCTTTTGGAGCTCATGGCCATCCCCAAAAACGTCTCACGACGTGTTTTCACAACAGTGTCTTTCGTTGTCTGTTTGAGAGCTGCATCACGTACGATTATTGTTGCTTGGAGAATCTCTTTTTGAAGACGAACTTCTGAAACTTCCTTGCTTAAGGATTCCATCTCTGTTTCTAGAGTCTGGACCTGCATTTGCAATATTGTCACCTCCGATACAAGCTCATCTATCTGCATTTAAAATATACAATAAGTAGAGATACACTTAATTAAATTGCGACCTGCCTTTTTTGGAATGGACTTTGGCTTGTTCTCGTCTTGCTGATCCCCATAGCCCAGTGCACATTCCAGCACTGTTTTCAAGTCGATCTCCTTATCCAGCTGCTGCTGCAGGCTTCTAACCTGAGAGGATCAGCCCATTTCAGCTATGTGATCAGAAGTCAAAGAGTCACCTCTTCCTCTAGAATCTTGATATCCAGCTTCTCCCTCCCGTGCAACATTTCCGAACGAAAACGGAGCTGAACATGAGCATGCTTGGAGTTTTGGTCGATCGTCGTGCCAAGATGGAACGTGCATACGAAAAGTCGAAACATGAGACGTGCATGGGTGCCAAAGCGTAAGAAAAATAGGATTCCTAAATAAGGCAGACAACAAAATGTAAATTATACGTGGACGGCAGGATTCGAACCTGCGCGGGCAAGCCCACATGATTTCTAGTCATGCCCGATAACCACTCCGGCACGTCCACAACATGTTCTTTTTTATGAAGCCATGGCTTTAAGAAATGTTATCTAATTGAGAGTACCAATTTTACCTATTATTAAACGTAAGAAATATTTTCTCTCGTTTAGAGTTCATTTCGGCAAAGTTGAAAAGGATGAATTCAGATCAACAATTTCAAAATGCTCCTGTGGCCTAATGGATAGGGCGTCTGACTTCTAATCAGACGATTGTGGGTTCGACCCCCACCGGGAGCGAATTATTTTGGCATCTTTATAATAATCCGATTGTGCGAATTATTTTGGTATCTTATTATTTTGTACAAAATTAGTGCTCGTTATGGTACTTATTCATAGTGGTTTTTGTGCTAATTAGTGTATTAACAGTGACCTCAAGGACCTCAAGCAGGAGTTTGCAGGGATGACATGATGATGCGAGTATGGGTGAAAGTAGAAAGTGGACCGGTCAGGTCATTATGGTACTAGTGCTGTACTTGGTACCTGCAAGTAGAATGCCCACCCATAGTCATCATGTCAAGAGCAGGCATGATTCAACTTTGGCTTTGTCTTCTTGGTTCTTCTTTGTGGCCTTCTTCATGGGGATTTTCCTTGTGGCATTTGGCTAAATTTTTGCTTTGCTTAGCTATCACTTAAATTGTTGACTTTTCTTTTTCTCTGTACTTATATCTTGGATTGACTTTGAGGGAGCATACCCTTTCTATGTGATGTTGCTCTAAGCTATATTACAAGCAAAGCCGGCAACGATCAACAATCCTGATGCCAATGATCTACAAGTTGTGACTTCTAAAAGAGAATTCTCCTTGTCCGAAGGCCAAAGAATGCTTTGGTTGGGGATGATGACGATGAGTCCGAATCCTTCTTGAGACCTTGTTCTCAACCACTTGAAGAAAAAAACACTCACCATCTTTGCTTGTTGGTCGGCTGTGTACATCGAGAAACCAAGGAAGGAAGAATGCATCCTCTCCATCTCGTCACAAAAGCGAGTAGAGTAAAGTAGCTACAGCCTCTTCACGTGAACTTCAGCCTCCCGAGGAGGAACTCCCAGACTTTGAGAAATATGCCGTGTATCTTCCCAGAATATTCTTGATCGACCACCGTCGGGTCCGGTCCTGGCGGCGCATCTTGACCGTCGATTACGATCTCCAGCTCCTGCGGCTGCGGGCCCGCCACGTTGTCGGCTGGACGGCTGAGATTGCCTGCTGGTTCGTTGCTAGCGGCGCCGCCAGACTCGGGCCCGATGTTCTCCGGAGTGAGCTTGAACCGGCAGAGAGGACATGTACTATGAGAGAAGAGCCACATGTCGATGCATTCTACATGAAAGGTGTGACCACATCGTGGGAGAAGCCTTAGGCAGTCGCCGTCTTGGAACTCCGAGAGACATACGCAACATTCTTTGGACTTGGAGAATCCTACAATGGGAAGTGCTTGAATGATGGACTTTTCTAGGCCAAGTTGGTGGTGGTGATGGTGATGGTGAAGGTGGTTCTGTTGCATTGGTCCACTACTACCAAAGATCCATCCACCATTGGTGTGATCCATATTGGCCCAATGGTGATGTTCCATATCACCTTCTGTAGTCACACATTTCTTGACATATACCGAAAGAAAACCCATGAAAAAGAATGTCCCCAGAAGAACTACTATGATGATAGCCATGCTTGGATTGAACTTTGCAGCAGCAGCTGCTGCTTCTTGAGCTGCTGCTGCTGCTCCTGCTGTTGCATTCATTGCCATTGCTGCTGCTAGAGATGAAGGAGAAGATGAAGATGGATCCTCTGAAGAATAGTAGTGAGGCATCACTGATCTTCAGAGAAGAAAGCTGAGAAATTGGATCATTTTTGAGAATATATATGACTCACATTTTCAGAACTCGGACTTGCATTTGAGACAAAGAATCAGGAAATACTGTGCCTTGAGAGACGGCCATGGGATATTACTAACTGCTATAGCACTCACAAGTATGACTCTATAGAATGGTGGACTCAAGAATGGAGAAATCCGGAAGAAGAAAAACAACACAATGCGACTCTCTGCCTGCTGCTTTAGGGCCTTCTGGCAGCTGCTGTTCTTGTTTTTAAGTTGCTGGAACTGATTGAATGATTTATATATCACACTACTTGCAATTACCCCGATTACATTAAGGCAAATTAAGTTTAAAATCATTAATAACTATCGTACTAACCGATATAACATTACCACGGACCTGTATGTCGTTCAAGGTAGATGCAAAACTTGCAGGACTACGGGATCACCAGGCAGGCTTTAACTTCTACGTATATACTTATTCGTTTCAGAGCAGACTGTTGCAAGGGGGCGTACGAGGGCCAGCGGCAGATTTGTGATCGTATAAGCAACAAGACAAATACGCATGTGATACAAGGGCCAACCGTAAGTGTACGTACGCGATGTTAGCATGACTGGCACCAGTTCTTTGCTTTGTCAATATTGCCGCTGCCTGCACTCGCTCGAGGTCTGGTCGGGTGTTCAGTTTGGAGCGTTAGGTTCCCGTTCTCGGCCAGCTTTGTTTTCATATGCTTTCGGCCTCATGTACCCGAAATGTTCGTGTAGATACTAGGATGAAAGATGCAATGTTTCCATGTGATGAGCCTCACAAATCGTTGTTGCTTCAAAGGCAAAACCTTGATGTTACCAGATCCGAGACACCCGGGCTCGAACGCATGTGGGGTGGACCCCCAAGCGCCTTGTTATTGTCACAACTTGCCTGGATATAGATCCAGGGCCGCCCTTAGTTTCAACTATACTCGAAATATGTCAGTTTACCATTGACATTAGTGTCAAGCCTTCCAGGGTTCAGCTGAACCTCAGGGAATCGAATATGGTCTCCAAGAGAGTCAGACAATTGTAAAGACGCCAAGGGTAAAATGGTTTGAGTTGTCTTCCCCAAGCATCTCTATGTCTTATCTCTTCGGACTTCGATATTGCTTTCATGTGGAAATTGCTGCCCTCCTCTGGCTGGGCCGTATATTCGGCTTGTTGTGCTTGCCAATCAGAATGGCTTGTATCTTTTTTCGTGCTAGGAACGCGAGAAACGCTGCCAAAGTCGTCGTGGTTCTTGCCAAATGATATTGATTCTTGGGATCCAATGCATATTTATGGACTTTGTTACGAGGTCATAGTCATAGGCCCATTGACTTTGAAGACCAGGTTACAAAGTAAGTACATTTTTTCCGTGAAGTATATGCACATTCTACACGTTCCTTCCTCAGTATCAAATACTAATTCATAGATAACTATAACTACTACCATAATCCGTGGAACTCAAGAACCTGTCACGCGTGCCTGGGGATCACCAGACACCCACAAATGCCTAAACTAGAGGTTTTGCAGCGTAAGGCACGCCATGATGGCCGCTGGAGATTCAGCAACTTGAGATTATACGCTGAGGTATGAACAATCTGTGTACATATTTTAGTACTGGGGTTGTTTAAATGCACTTGTCCCCATATGCAAGCGAACCAACTTGTATATCGAATCTGCCACAGCGCACAAGGGTGCTGTATTTGATACTATGGGGTTTTGGTTTAGTCCTTTACCCCCTGAATCCTTCGAGATTTTTTCTTGGCATTTTCCTTGGTTTTCTATATTTTCTCTTGGCAGAAGGGAAATGTGTGACGATGGAGCCCTCGACGCAGCTTGCAGGCATGGATTGTTTTTTATTTTCAAAAAACAGTATATAATTGTGTATACAATTTGGTCAATGCAGTACCCTCACTGATTGAAGCCCTTGGGCTATGGCTTCTTTCGAGGGCTGCAGTTGTGTCTTGATGAGGGATCATTCACTTTTATATTATGTTCCATGATATCCTACAACAGCAGCAGTAGCCTTGTTTTTTGTTCTACAAATCGTGAATGAAGGCCTTTGATCCACTGAATATAGGGAGCTGGCCAGCTTGGTACGTGATTTCTGGGATTATGCCCAGCATGGTAATGATAATATAGCATGATTCATGCAAAAAATAAGTCTGAAGATCTCAGACATTACAGCCTTGCAAAGCTCTTCAGTGGCCATGTTCCTTGAGATAATGTAAAATTTGCGTGGTCTTTGAGAATTATTTCGGAGGTGGTTGGAAGGCCTGCATGAAAGCGACAGAGCACTGCAAATTTGGTGGTTTTTCTAGTTTTTATATTCTTGTTATTATACGAACATGGTCTTTGAGGACCTTGCAGTTGAGACCCGCAAGTTGCTCGACTCTACAAGTGATCCAGTTATTCACGAAATGGAAGTTGCAGCAACCTCTCCCAAGGAAGCTTTTCATGAATTCTCAATATCCAATAAGGGCAACTAGCAATGAGCACACCCACAAGGACATATGGGCTTGTATATATCTCTGCACACCTTGGGGCCCATTCAACTGCCCGTCCTACATTCTTTATCATCAGATATCTATCAGCTTTTTACCAGCTTTTTTACTTTTACATAATTTTATGTCACCCCGAGAGGTGACTTAATAATATTGCTTACCCTCTACTCGTATTATTATTAATAATACGTTGTTATTTTCTCTTGCATATTGCATAGAAGATAAACTCATTGTTAAGAGAGCGTTTAACAAGCACAACATCGTGTTCAATCCAGGACATATGGGCTTGTATATATCTCTGCCCACCTTGGGGGCCATTCAACTGCCGTCCTACATTCTTTATCATCAGAAATATATCAGCTTTTTACCATCTTTTCGATAGAAGATAAACTCATTGTTAAGAGAGAATTTAACAAGCAAAACATCGTGTTCAATCCAGAAGCGAATATGAGGCACAGAAGCACATGCCAATGCCGTGGACAAGGATGCATTCCCTTGTCAAGATGAGCTCACAATGTCCGTTGCTCGATAATGCATTCAGAATGATGGATGTATGATACAAAGGATTGACAAAGACACAGGATTGTCTTCACTGCACCTTGGAGCTCCATGGACGGGCAGCTTCCAGAAAAAGAGCCTTTAGTTTATCTGAATGCTCCACACCTTGCACAAAACGCCACCAAGATGGTATAATCATCCAAAGGTGGCATGGTACTAGCATGACAAAACCATAGCAAGCAAAGCCAGTATATCACCATCAGCTTTTTCTATGTCACGGATCCATCCGTCTCTGGCACTCAAAACCATGGAGTCCAAAGTTGGAAAAAAAACTGGAGGCTATAGTCGTTTCTGCCTGTTGTTGCTGGAAAATGCTGTTGGAAAACTATAATAAAGTGGAGCAAGGAGGACCATGAAAAGGATTAAAGTGTTGAGTTTCCGATGAGGAGTACATTGTCATGGCAGAGACCACCCACGAAAGTGGTGCTACCGTGGTAAAGGTAGTGGACTTTACTTCCAGAAAATTAGTTTCCTGACCTCTCAACTTCGTGAGGACCGTGGTGGCGTCCAACTAGAAAGCAATTTTCTGACCCTGCGGGGATAACCATGGTACGCTATACAGCTTTTACGTCGCCATCTCCCTTTGGTCAAATGGTGTGGTGCCATCCAACTAGAAAGACTATATTAACCATGAGGCATTTATACATATTTAATAACTTCAACGTCACTATCTCCTTGATTATCTAGATTTGTGGGTGATTTGTGGTCTCAATATAAGCCTCAGCACGTAAGCTGGGGCAGTCACCATCCAGCGGCCATCGCTTTCTTGAGGATCGACAGGATCTCTGTGAGCCTCTGGAAACTGGGTGGTTACTAGGCGTTACCAGGGTTTACCACGGGTATTGGCAGCCATGTGTTCCCTCAGGCTGCTAAAGTCACCATCGTCTCTTTCAGTGGCACTGGTGGCCCTCCACTCGCCTTGAAGCAATTACCTACACTCCCCTTGAAGCAATTAGACTCCATTTTTTTCTTAACTTTCTCATATATCTTCCCACCTTTCAGCAGCCTTGTAAATATTACACAAAGTAGTGTAAATTCCAGAGTCTGAGGGATCAAGTTCAATGGCCTTTTCAGCTGCATATTCAGCCCTTTCAACATCGCCATGAACATTACAAGAATCTAGTATACTCTTCCATACGGTAGCACCGGGATGACCCGGCATATTATCAACGATATTCTTGATCCAATCCAGTTTTCCCACTCGACCAAGAAGATCGATGATGCATCCAAAATGTTGTTCACTAGGTTCAATCTTGCATTCTTCAATCATGCAAGTAAAGTACTCCCATGCATCGTCGAGTAGACCCATGCGAGTACACGATGAAAAAATGGCGATGAAGGTTACATCATTAGGTTTAAGGCCCTCTAAATCCATCAAAGGGAGTACCTTCAACGCTTTGGGCGCTTCCCCGTTTTCAGAATATGCGGACATCATGGCGTTCCATGTTACTATCCCTTTGTTGGCCATTTTCTTGAAGATTTTCTCAGCGTCCTTCATGCTCCCACATTTCGCGTACATGCTAATGAGGGAGTTGGCAACACCAACAACACCCTCAAATCCACATTCCCTAACCCTCTCGTGGATGATTTTCCCCTCGGGAAGGTTATTCAGGGTTCGGCATGCGGCGAGGACGTTCGTGAGGGTCACTGCATCAGGCTTGACGTCCATGTTTTTATACAGTTCCAACGCTTCCAAGTCCATGTTGTTTTGTACGTATAGCGAGATCAAGCTATTCCATGAAACCGTATCTCTATGCATTCTATCAAAAATCTCTCTTGCAGTTTCTAATTTCCCACATCTTCCATACATTGTGATCAATGCGTTGGAAACCATAGTTTGAGCGTCCAAACCATGCCTGGCAGCATCATTACGAACCAAAACCCCATTTTCCAAATCCCCACAACTACCGCAAGCATCAAGAAGGGTAACAAACGTCACGGCATTGGGACTGACGCTTTTGAACTTGCACAACCCATCCCTATAGAGCAATAAGGCCTTGCTGCAATGCCCATTCTGGGCATATGCAGAGATCATTGTATTCCAAGATACCACATCCTTTGTGTCCATTTCTTGGAAGACCTTCCAAGCGCAAGGCAAATCCCCACACTTGGCATACATGCTTATAAGTGCATTGCCCACAATGGGCACGAAACACAAGGAAGTGTATCGGATCACCATTTCGTGAACCCATGACCCCAGTTTCCATGACCGTAGTACACAACACGCATCCAAAAGGCTAACCGCGGTCATACAATCAGGCTTAACACCCTCACAAGCCATCTTACAGAAGGTTTTCAGAGCATCCCTGCCATGCCCATTCTGGGCAAATCCAGAAATCATGGAAGTCCAAGCAACCACGTCCTTGAGGGGCATTCCAGCAAATGCCGCTTTTGCAGAATCCAAATGCCCGCATTTACTGAGGGTAGTCACCAATGCAGTTGCCACAATAGGGTTCGTATGGAGCTTAAGTTCCTTGGCCTTCGCATGGACCTCCGATGCCTTCTCAAGCGAACCCAGCGATGCACAGGCGTTCAGGATGGTTACCAGCGTCACTGCACTGGGGGGAACGTTCATGCTATCGTAGGTTTCCATGGCCATTGCAAAGTCGGCATTTTGCACGCAGGCATCGATCATGATGTTCCATGAAAAGACGGTTTTTTCGTCATCCCCGAAATTATCAAAGACGGATTTTGCCTCTGCCAGGCTTCCGCATTTCCCATACATCTGAATGAGCAGGTTTTGCACGTACCTTTCCCCGCACATGCCCCGCTTGCGCATTTTCTCGTGGAGGCAGCGCCCGGGCTCCAATGCATGCGCATCCGAGCACTCCTGGATCATGTTCGCGTATGCTGCCGTTCCTGGAGAATCCATGAAGTCGAGGCCATCTACTTGCTGCTGGATCCACGCATTGCAGCTGAAGAAGCGCCGCCATGCTGCCGAAGATCGCCATCCGCGAACTAGCATTTCTCACGCGCGCATTTTAGGGTTCTTGGAATTTCGAAAATCGAGGAGCCCTAAAATGCACATCTTTGAGTCCACGTGGCTGGCCAACTGATTTTCGGATGAACCCTAGGGCTTTTTTGCGCGAATGCGCGGGACGGAGATTACGATCGATTCGAATGGGAAATCCGCTGCAAAGGACCTGCATTTGATCTCGCATGCACGATCCTGAGGTGAGCAGCTCGCATTTTCCGTGTATCCCTAGAAAATGCTGCATTTTCCAGGGCCGATGGTTCGACAATGGAGAAGCTGGACACCAAGTAAGACCTGCATTTTGAGGAACTCGTTGTATTCACTCGTATTTATTTGTCCAGATACGTCATTGGTTACCAGGGGTCACCATTGCACTACGTCGATAGTAACCAGGCCCTTGCACTCTGTGGTAATACAATCTACTGCCACTCCCTCCAAGGGGGCCCAGGGGCTCCAATCTTGCGTGGTGAAGGCTTTGGAATATCCGCCATCGCGTATAGCTACGCATACGACTGGATCGCATATGCTGAGAAGGTACACATTGTTTATAAGTATAAAAAGAATATGAGGCAGCACTTTATTATTATGTTGTGAAGATTATTATTATTGTTGAAGTGCAATGCATGCATTGGTGTTTTGGGTTTGTTAGTAGTGATAAACAATGAACCATGGTTACTGCGATGGTAACGACGTTGTTTTTGTGGGCACAGGGACTTCGACCATCGGTTTACGTTCATGACTATCGAAGCCAGAAGCTCATAGCGAAGCTCACAGGTCCTTAACCTGGCTGAAACCCAATGGAACATGGTGAAGGTATTTAAATCGGCCATACTTTGCATTCACAGATGTGGCAGAGCTTCAAGTGTGCTCGTTGGCATTCTCCAGACGAAGCTCTCGTCTTCTGACTTGCTCCTCGGAGCCCGACTTCCGTCTGGTAAGCATTTATTTGAGCTTTTTTTTTTCTGAGTTTTTCGCGTATTTTTGAAGGTTTTATGGAACTTGGAAACGGATAAACAGCCTTTCAGGCTCTCCGAAGGAGCCATGAAATGGTCTGCTGAGCACGCGAGCTTCAGCCCCGCGAACCCTGATCACATATGTGTGAACGGTGGTGGAAAAATCGCGGTCTGGGCATTCGAGCAAAATTTCAAGGTTAGCATCGCTTCGTTTTTGCATATATACGTGAATGCGTTTCGTTTGTACTATATGCGTTTCTAGGTTAGGGTTAGGGTATGAGTTATTCGACC
>LDJE01078245.1:0-10179 GCA_001021135.1 Selaginella kraussiana
AACTCAACACGGCATCACATGGTTTGATCATGCCGTGTTGCACATGGGCAATCACCTTGATAGGCAAAACTGTAATAACAACCATCCACCAACCATCTAGTAGGTTGTTTTACATGTTTGATAAAGTGCTCCCCATGTCTAGAGTTCACACTATATACTCTGGTATGTTTTTATATTATTCATTAACATCAAGAATGGTCTGTTTGAATGTTTCAGGTGCTAGATATGAGACATTGTCATATTTTGCAACGTTACATTTGGTTCTAGCTTTGGCTATGAATCCAGTGGAGTTTCTTCTGGACGTGACAACGGGAGAAGTGCAAATGAGCATTTCCACCGTTTCACAAGTAGCTGGTGAGGTGAACATTGCTATTGATCATTGATCAATAGCTGATTGTTCAAGTAAGTTTCAATGGCTTTGTGACTATCTCAAGTTATAACACAATGCATGTGAAATGCAAAGAACTTCATCACAATGAGTCATCTCTGCAAATCTCAATTGAGAGAAACAACTGGCAGCAGATATTGCACATTGGCTTCTGCAATTTCGTGTGTTACTGAACAGAACTCTCAAGACTCGCAAAAACAAGTCATGTGCTTCAAATCCTCAGGGTGCCATTTATTATCGGACTTCTGTGGTTTCGATCCACAGCAACGACCTCGTCACTTGTTAAGGACCAGACTGGGCTGATATTTTATATTGCGGTATTCATGTTCACATCTGGACTGAATATTTTAATTATCACACTACCTCTTGAGGCCAAGTATCTCATCAAAGAGTTGAGGAGCAAAATGTACACTCCAAGCGCAATGTGGTTGCGGATACAATTGTTGACACAACCTTGATCTTATTTCCAATTTATATTCTCTCCGGACTCAAGTGGAGCTCTTTCCTTGGTTCATATGGTACTTCTTGTTTGCTTGTCTTACTCCAAGTCCTGACCTTTCTTTCTTACATATATACATGGTTGCAGGGGGCAGCAGACTTCTTTAGAATGTGTTCAAGTCATCAATCTCGGCAAGTATGGTATTCCTAGTGTTAATGCTCATGGAAGGGTACTACGTTCAGGTACTTCATTATACAAATATTGAGCATTGTTTTTATTTTTTTGTCAACAGCACATTCCCAAATTTTTGGAGTGGATTACATATCTATCACCTGTGAACCCAGGTTACCACCTTCTGCTTAAGTTGCTCTCATCAACCAATCAACTGTAAGGAGAGAGGCGGTTGTCAAGCACTCTCAAGTTCGGTCATCTTTTACGGGATAAATCTCAGTGGAGGACAAATCGAAGTGTTTATTTTTTTAGGAACGACACTATGCTATAGAATATGTGGGTATTTGTTCCTCGGATGTCTTTCAAAATAATACAAACAAAGTTCATCATTTGACTGCTGCAAGTGCAATTTTGTACCCTCCTCTATTGTTATCTTTGGGCATGGCAACTGTTATTTTTGATCTCATGGCAAGTTGCCAAGGGAGCAACAACACACTCCATAGGCAGTATAGTCAGTGTCAAAAGTCAAAAAGAATACGCAAGGAAAAATACGAATAAAAGCTCATTTATATATTCATGAGAAAAGAACTTCCATGAATTGATATTTTTGAAGGTCCATCTTTAATGTTTAATAAGGCATGGCTGTTGTTTGCTAGTTCAACACTTTGTTGTGCAGATTGAACATCGGACTTTGCCAATGATAAGCACAAGAAACACACCGCCAGACAGTCAGGTTCCATTAAGCTGGTTACCATGCACGTTTCTTCAATACACAATGTTAATACCATGGTAATTACCGTGGTAACCAATGAGATGGTTCTCGTATGCAGACAATGGGGAATAAAGGATTATGAAAGACAGGGCATCCCTCACAGGACGAAGAAGAAGTCGTCCCTTGAAGATCCGGATGGGAAGAGATGGATGAAAGAGTTGCAGGCCTTCCTTAAAGCGCTTGAGATTTTTCTTGTAGTGCTTAGCCTCCTCTCTGGCAAAGTCGAGTTCCCTGGTGAGATCACCTGTTTTCAGCCGATGTTGTGCTCGCATACTTGAGCTAATCCGTGCCTATTGATTTAGTGGTTACATATCAGCACAGATGTTGGCAAAGTTTTCCAAGACAACGTTTTCGTCCTTAAGTCGATACATTGTTACTGAACACAACAACGGCCGAAAACAGGTTATCTCACCAGGCATGCTGGAACTCGACTTTGCCAGAGAGGAGACTAAGCACTACAACTCAAGAAGATACAACTCGATCATATAGCTGAAAAATATGCTTTGATGTCGTCTCGTATAGTCCTTACCAAATGTGGCAGAGTGATGACGGTCGACTAAAGTGATACTTATTTTCCTTAGCTCTATCAGTATTCTGGGTCAACTTGAACAATTTCACGCCTCTTTGGATCGACTTCCTGTGGCTCTGGCTGTGTACGTTTCTGGAAACGAACCTCACATTGAGCCGGGTGATGATCAATGATCATTGTGTGATCTGTTGGGGTTGTTCGTCAGGTTCTGGTAGTTATGGGATCTCGGGCCTGGAGGTTGTCAATGTTGTCGATTCAACTTTGCTCTTTGTTTATTGGTGGGAGTTGGTTGTCGAGTTGATTCAGATCAAGCAGTTAATTATGTCAATAACCGACTATGTATGAATCAGGGTCTTGACCCTCTCCTTGTCAGAGTTCTTCGCCTTCACCTCCGGCTGATTCTGAGCATTCTCATCCCAAGATATCCATTTCAAGTGATCACCAATGGTTCACCGAGGGTTTCTTTTTACTTTTTCAGACCTGTTGTGGACGCGATTCTTATTTGATTCATTCTGCTTACCAGTTTGTTCACTTGATTGCTGCTTGCTAAATCACGCTCTTCGATCCTTCAAGGTTTGAATGGATCTTGCTCACAAGATCGCGACTTGACCCTCGAGACTTGGCTCAAGAGGGAGATCGAACAATCCTAAACCCGTAGCATGAGGCTTTGCGTTTGCCTTTCTAGATACTTTGCGCTGAGTACTTATGATTGAGCACGGTTGCAAATTAACATCAAATTAAGTGTCCACATTTCCATTTGTCTACCTGGTTAGGGAGGTAGTAATGAACTTCACGAACAATGAGGTTATGTCATGGCAACCTGGCTCCATTCCTCGTTCGACGCCCCGCTCTAAAGTAGTGAGTTCTTGCTTGGTTACACTGATCCCAGCTCTGGCCAGAATTGGGATGAATAGATCAATAGCACAGAACTTCCTGTAATACACAACATCAGAAGTGCAGAACCCAGAAGCATTGAACGTACTCAGCTTGACCTCCCTTGGGAAGGCTGAGCTTCAAGTTGTGAAGTCCATCGTTAGGTAAGTTGGTCACCAACGACTTGATCTGCAAGGATGTAAGAATGTGAACTAAAATTTTGTCTTTTCAATCAACATTGATTATATTTCTATGTTTTCTTTAATACCAGCTCAATCTTATGAAAGATGGACGTTTAAAACATGCCGTTTTGAAGGTATAAAGTCGTACCTTGTTATACACTCTGCTGTAGCAAGACTGAGGATAAATATGCAAATTTTGCTCCATGTACTTGTGTGTCCATTCATCCGCATCTAGAAGCTCGAATAAGTGCTTGTGGATATCAATCTTTGCACCGACAAGCATGTCCTCTGGTCCATAAGCCTTCTTTGTCCCCGGCTTTATGGGTGAGTCTTGACGATATAGAAACTTTCCACCTACAATTCCAGAGTTTCTGGTGGGAGGCTCGTAGATGGCGATAGTGTCATCGGATAAGTAATACTGCAACATTGAACAAGTCCAGATCAGCTTCAAGAAGAGCCATACCTGATAGATGAACAGGCGGTCCCTGTTCGGACCTTGAACTGTATGAGTTGCATCCTCTGCCATTCTTGCAGAGAAGCATAAAACCTGCAAAGTACTTGAGGAACGGCAAGAAAATATATCGTTCCAAGTTTTCTTACGTTTCAATTGTTTTAATAGTTAGACGCCTAGAAAGAGTACGCAAGTTGTACCTTTCCGTCATTGTGCATGAACTTGTGGAAGTCTTTCAGAGCAGCTTTGGGGAACAGAGAAATGCAGTTTTGTAGACTGTCTGCTTCTGTACCATAGCCATTATACGGTGGAATTTCCATTCTGGCCAAAACTGGCGCTGGTTCCTGCACAGAAGTGTAAGTTCGAATCATCTCACACAGATTCACAACTTACTTCAATACAAACTGGCTCGAGCATGTCGGCTGAAACTCCAAGTTGGTCTCTGTAGTAACTCCTAGTGAAATCATCGCAGTCATGTAGAAGCAAGTCCCTGCCGAAAACACGAACGTAGCTTCCGATCATGAGGTCGTGCTCGTTGTAGCACGAAGACTTTTGAAGGTGCTGCGCCCCAATGTTCTTGGGACCTGCAATAAGCTATGCAAAACCGAAGTTAAAATATCAACTGTGGAAAATACTCACCTAAGAGGTCCGTTGGGGTTTCACGGGGCAGTCTCATTCTCCGCAAAAGCGACGGGAAAGGATCCCTTCCATTGTTTCTTTCGTGCATTTCCAGGATTTCAATAGTGTCATCCGATAGAAAATAATGCAAAACCTGCGGTATTGTACGATGCATATATCGAGTTAATATTATTTACATATACCTACATATGGTCTGCGTTCCCCATAGACTGCTTCTCGATCATCCCACACACAAAAAAACCGCAGTACTTTGCGGTCGTTCTCAAGGAACTGCTTCTCGGTGAATACTTTGTGAAGCTTTATGCGATGTTTTGCTATACTTTGGCGGTAAGCCTCCAGCGGCTGTCCCGGAACGTCTTCTTCGTGACCCACAGTAAATCTGTACTTAAGCAAGTATCTCTGAAAACAACACAATATATTTCATGATAAAACGGAGTTTTAGAGCTGTTTACCTTAGTGAAGGTATCACAATTGCAAATACGGAAGGTTCTATCGTAGATTGTGATATCCGACCCAAGAACAAAATCACCAGGCTTTAAGAATCCTCCATCTGATTTAGGCACACGATGCCTTTTCAAAAACAACCCCTGCAGATCCAGAAAGTGGGTTTATGCAATGTGTTTTAAAGGATAGACCTGCATGAGCCCGCTGTTGTCTTGCCTTGGTTCCTGACGGAAATTAAAAGACGTAAGAATCACAAGGAGTAGTTGAGTCGTACACGTACTGAGATGTGGAGGGTGCCGTCTTCCAAGTAGTAATACATAGTACACTTTCGTACCCGATAGTTCTCGTCCCGTCTCTCGTTTACGGGCTCCTTATAGTAGCAGAAGAACCTCAGGACCTGAAGATATACGCATAATTAATCATGATTATATTATACGAGTGCATTGTATGATATCCATAATACCTGTCTATCGTACTTCAACCACTTTGGAAGTGGAGTTCCCATGTCAATGTTACAAGGTCCGCATGCCCCACCCTCGTAGTAATAGTCCCGCATTTTTTCCTCCAAATCCTTCCTTTGCTGCTTTCGGACTTCAGGGTCTCGGACTTCGCGGAAGCCATCTGTGAAATTCAAGTTTTGAGCTTTTGGCCTCCCGTGTTCCTGCCAAACATATTCGCGTGATTCTGTGTGATTCTGATGAACTTACCGGAGGATGACAGAAGGAAAATGCTGGAAGGTCGTTTCCTGCTTGAGACCCGCAACCACTGTTGCCTCCGGCAGGCCACATTTCCCGTGACAGTTATTAACCCTAAATGAAGTGCATAGTTAATTTGTTAGTATAATATATGTATATCTCTTTGCAAGAAAACGAGCTCACTTCCGATCCAGCATCTCTCTGGGGTCACTTTTAATAAGACGTACATGTCATATGCGTGACAGTACCAAGGGTATAAAAGCTACTGTATGGTACCATGTACAGGATTCCCTTGTACAGCTATGAGAATGTATATAGGGTTTCCGGTATCTATTGTATAAAAAAACATGAATTTTGTTTTATGAAGAATGCATGTGTATTTATGTATGTAAGGTAGTAAAAAAATTTATCAAAATGTATTGAATACATAGGTGCATTTTAGAAATTTATCACGCAAATGATATACACACCTTTTACATAGTGTTCCCCGGTGGCAAAGAGAAGCTTCATGGTAAACGCCGGAGGCGCGACGGTTTCTCTGTGAGTACAATATACATATAATATGAGTCTCTAATGGAGCATACATCGTTGCCAAGACAACCCACCTTACAGACGTACGAGTCAAGAGATTGCTGGGCATTCCACAGGGGACACTATACAGATGTATATCATCTGCGTGATAACTATTCATAAAACACCTATGTGTACAATGCATTTTGATAAAAATTTATATTACCTTACATACAGGGATGGATATACACATGCATTCTAAAAAAATACCATACAATGATTTTCTTACCCTTGATACTGTCACGCACATGACATGTACCTTTTTTAACCCGAGCCAACAACTGGTTCATAAAATGGACTACACTACTGATCAAAGCACATAGTCTTTTGAATTCAGTATAGTATGTCAGTATCACGTGGTCTTCGGCGTTGTAGCGTTTTAGGTCTATTGTGAGACCACAACAACAAAGGCCTACACAGTACCAGCTCTTGCAATCCTTAATCACCTAAAAACATGTTGCTGGATGCATGGATGTGCAGCCAACGAAGCAGCTTTCCTCCACCTATGCTTCCTTCCTTAAACTGTCATGTATTTTCTTCTGATTAAGCTAATCTGTGTCGAACCGTTATACCTCAGCCATGACTCGAGTTTTTCCATCACCGGCTCACTGATGAGGACTTTTAACATCAATTAAATAATTGACCTAAGTACAGCAGCTGTAGTTGAGATGAAACTCACAATGTCAAAGCCCTGTTAAAAGTTAAAGTGATTTTTTCGAGCGTCTGATTATATGTGTTGAATACAAGACTTGATTATTCTGACAAGAGCTAACATGAACAGTAAAACACAAAACTCAAGACAAGCGCTCATCCATCTATACTCTAAAAATCTCATTAAGAGTTCTTGGTGTATGGTCATTACATGTTGAGTGATATGTAAAAAGGAACTACTTCAATTCCATGCGTTTAAACAAGTTTAGGTGGCGGATCGTTGATGCAAATAAACTCCCCGCGGTCATTGTAACAGGTTGAACCCGTCGGAACTAAGCGTTTCTGAGAATTGTAGCAAATGTACTCCCCCTTGTCGTCGTAACAGCCTGGATTGCTAGGGCTGGATGGATACTTCAACCACTTCTGGTGCGCACAGATGTATTTACCCTGGTCGTTGTAGCATTCTGGTCTATTAGGACCAGATGGAACCTCCCTTTTCTGGCCGTCCAAAAGACCACCCGAGCATATGTAATCACCATCGTCGTTGTAGCATCGTGGATCATTGGCTCCCGGAAAGAACTGAACACTTTCTCTTGGCTCCCGGAAGGCCTTAGGAGACACCTACAAACATTCCGGCAATGAGAGATGCACATATTAATGTAAATTACGTACTTCAAAATCTCCCAGAGATCGCGCTGCTCATTGCAACCCATGAACGTTAGAAGCAAGTCTGAGAAGGCAAACTGGACTTACCTTCAGCAAGGGCGACGAGCAGCAGAAAGAAGGCAATGGTGTGGAGCGCCATGGAGCTTTCACAGGAAAGTGCAAAAAAATGTGGTGCAAAAAACCGTGCCTAGACTGTGCGACCCACATTAGGACCCACATTAGGGGTGTCATCCCGATCATTTATAATGTCATTTTATCGTGCATCCCAGTGAAGATGATATTTTGTTGTTGTTTTTCAACATATCATTTATTTGATTTTGTTTTTCAACATATCATTTGAAGATGATATTTTTATCGTGTTCAAAACCATGCGTCTGTTTAATTTTACGACCATTAGGAGAACAGAAAAATACAAATAAAATTCTTATATAAAATAAATACAAAATTAACATTATAAAAACTACTTTAATTAATTTGCATAGAACCACGGTTTCGAATGCTCCGAACTTCTTGGTGAACCAAACTTCCTCTGCAATCTTCCAGCAAGTGCCTCTCATCCACAGAGACTGGTATAG
The DNA here is from genome assembly GCA_001021135.1 of Selaginella kraussiana. Lineage (NCBI taxonomy): Eukaryota > Viridiplantae > Streptophyta > Lycopodiopsida > Selaginellales > Selaginellaceae > Selaginella > Selaginella kraussiana. Next base: position 8,046 of record LDJE01078245.1, read on the forward strand.
CTTTGCTGCAAGTTTGTATATAAAGTGCATGGTTTGGTGTGTTGCAGAGCCGACGCTGCTATGAACCATGAGCTTTGGCTGGAAGCTTTGATATCACCATTGCCCCCTGCATTGTAAAATGTAGAGAAGCCAAGCCAACAGATGAACTATTCTATAGACACACAATGGTGGAAGTGTCGTTCCTATTGTTTTCAATATTGGGGAGTTGAGTTGAGCGCTGCATTCACTGAAGACGTTGCGCGTTACATTTTTGGATATGATCTTCAATGCAGTAGCAGCGGACACAACCATTCCACATTTCCTCCGCATTCACTTGTGCAACAGAACATGACAGTTCAACTCTCATATCCTATCCTCTTCCATATATAAGATATTTTGTATGTTTGCAGAATAAAACAACTGTTTTTTGTTTGTTTGTTGTATAAGTGCAAACATCACACATATCTTATCAAGATTGCTATCCATAACAAGAGTCACGCCATCAATTTTCAAATGGCTGATAAAAACTTTTGAAGCCATTTGTGTGGTCTCCCAAGCTCCGGCTATTATACGGTTGATTGCTGTTATCAAGACCATGCATGCAATCGGAGAAATGTGCAGTTGATACAACTTCAAGTCAGGCTTTGATTTGGGTTCAAAAGCACTTCTTGTTGACCACAACACAACCATTCGAAAGCTCCTGCCCCATCACTACGGGGCCTGAAATTAAAATAGGGTGATGTCATGGTTCAGTATTATGTATTTTGTTATAAGTATATAGTAATTGTATTGTACAGTGTGTTATTCTAAGCTCATATTATGTGCAGTGGGTGATTTCCCAAAATAAATTTTACAAGAGCATTAGTAGGAAAAAAATATCTGTGCTGTGAAGCGAAGATGCGATTTAGGCTACCGTCCCGTAGCACAATACATTTTCTAAATGGTGTTGCAGCAACAAAGTGCTCTATTTTTGCAAGGGAAGCGAAAGCCTGCTCCCAAGTATGGACTATTTTTTTAATAAATGTTTATTAGTGAAGGAGAATCAAGTTTACAAATCCAACCTCTGTCCTCCCTTGCTATGTGTAGAGTTTGAGTTCAGACCTCCACCTTCCACTTAGACTGCAATAAACAATTGGTTAACACTTGTGTTGAAGAGGGTGTTAGGGAATAAGAAGACTAGCTTCTCTGTTGAGAGGCCCCATTTCGCGTGTGATCATTGCAAAATAACCATGCAACATACAACATGGCTACCCGAGCATAATCCCAAGCTGCCGACTTGATTCTACCCCAACCGCCTACCAGTGTGGTGGTACCCATGAAAATGAATTCAGATGAAGGAAGCGGTTTGGCCCTAAAGTAAGAGTAGCTGGCACTACATCCTCCAAATTATAGGACATAAGACCAAAGCGTGCAATAGATCTTCAAGTCGTTGACATCTGGAGCAAGTAGAGCTATCTTTGCAACATTCCCCGGTACTCTAAAGTACATTTAACTAGAAGAGAGTCATACACGACATACCACATGAACACTTTCAGTTTACGTAGTCTAGGCATTTTCCATACACCCTTCCATATTTTGCCACGAAGCGCAGACTGGGGAACAATACCCATAGCATGAAGAGTTAATCTGGTACCTAAAGTAAGGACACAGTGTACCTGCTTAGGCTTCCGAAACCTGTGCAGCCAGATGGCAACTGAAACATGTCACCTGAGTCATGATGCTCATACACTTCCGACCTCTGCAACTTTGCTTTGAGACGATGGTAGACATACTTGTCTCTTGGAGGTAAGCCAAACTCCTCTTTCAGCTCCGAGAATGTTTTCCACTACTAAAAACAAAAGTTGTAGAGATCACTAACTTGACAAATTCCCTTCTTCAGTCATCGTTTAGAAAAGCTTGGATGCTCCTTGGCCATAGGGCCATGCTCTCCCAGATCTTGTACCAATGAATGCTTTCTTCCCAAGCTCTGAATTTCTCTAGATTTGTCAAGACTTTGAAGAGATACGACGCCCGAGAAGAAAAAATAGAAGGCTATAACTTAGAGGCCACATTGTTAGCCTTAGCCAAAAGACCATATATTCACAGAATACCACAATCATTCATGTCCTATATACATATATCTTTTGGGTAGTCTATCGGCATATCTTGACATGAA
>LDJE01078388.1:0-15260 GCA_001021135.1 Selaginella kraussiana
ACTGAGAGTCGTTTTTGCAAGCTTCGACTCCGAATGGGAGTCTCCGCTTGAAGGGGGAGTGTATGAAGTATCCTGTGGTGGCACCACGCTGTCACCACACTCGTGTGTACTTAATGATTCACTAATAAACCTAGGGTTTTATCAGACACCTCGTTCTCCATTCATTCTGACCCTCCACCTTGATTATATCCCCCAGCTATACTTGATAAACACAACGAACTAACGAAGCAGACTAGGAGAAACCGACGTATACTCAGATGTATGTCCCGAACACGGGCATTGGCCTTTATATTAGGCCTCCTGGGGATCTCAGTCATTACTGAGCCACACTACACTCATAAACTGCACTTACGTACGGAACTTTCGTAACTCTATATGAAACCTTCTACAATGTTCTTGTCGTATGCTCCACTTGCAGTTCGTTCTCCAGCTGTGAACCTCAGCTCCAACAATACTAGCTTGGGTTAATGCCTTTGGCTCCCAACTTGCAGTTCGTTCTCCAGCTGTGAACCTCAGCTCCAACATTACTAGTTTGGGTTAATGCCTTTGGCTCCCAGCAGCATAGTTACAAATCACGCCGGGATTCCGGCCGTGTTATCCAAATTGGGGAGAGTTTGTATTATGGTTTCCATTTGCTCAGGTTCACACGCGTTGGTTTTCCTTGCTCGCAGTTCGAATGGAAATGTCCACGGTACAATGCCTCCCATTTTCATTTCGATATCGGGGCTAGCTCATATATCGACTGAGCGTGTGTTTGAGAATGTCTGTACCCATAATTTCCATACCATTTTGCATTGCATTCAGAGCTTCCACTGTGTAATCAAGGACAAATGGAATGCCCACCCAACACATTATATGACTTAGACTCAGAACTTGATAAGTCGTATTATAAACCTGGTAGGGCAAGTCACGAGTAGTTGCAGCCCTTCAAGCACTTCTCACGAAATTCTCCTTTGAGATGCATCGCCAGGAATGGGTGCGAGCAGCTGCCCGGACTCGGAAATGTAGAAATTGTTATAGTTGATACGAGTGATGAGGTCTGTCAAATGCGGGAAATGTCCCACATTCAGCTTGAAAGACAAAACCTGAGAAAACAATGAAATGAAACCTCAAACAAACAGAGGAAGCATACCCGCAGCAAGAACGCAACGCATTCGTCGAACTGCTTCGCCAGTCCTTCCATTTCTTGCTGGCATTTCGAATTCATCCCAGCAGCAGTACCACCTCCAAACCTTCCTCCAAACAATGCCCGCTGAACCGAGTAGAAATCCAGTGCCAGTCCCAATATCGTCTTCACACGGCTTGAGACCAGAGTCCACTGCAGAGACGCACGAACTATTAGAAAACTGGAAATCGTAATTGCCCTGAATATGCTTACCAGCTTATCGGGGGCTACAAAACACTGCCTTTGTATGGAAACCAGGTACATTTCATGGCAGGAAATGACCTCGTCCAGCGATCTCGCAGACGCAATTCCTTGACAAAGGTCCAGCCATGAACTATAGAACACCTTCGCAAATCCAAACGTTAACGTCTTTCACCAAGGCCCGACCTAAATCAAGAACCCTAAAACCTATAAGCGCTGCCTAAGCCCTAAACCCTGATATTCACCTGATCCATGACGTAGTGGTGCAAGGTGTTCACGAAATGCATCAACTTCATCTGCAACAGAAGCTGCTGCTTGTGGAATCCAGAGTCTCCCTGCAGAAATTTTCAACACTAAAATCATATGCGGAAAACTCAAGCGGCGAACCTTCCACATCCATCTACACGCCTTGTCCAATGCTTGTTTTGCCCTCTTGAGCTTCAGCAAAAAACACATAATCTGCACTCAACGCCACCGGGTTAACATATTCTCGAATTTTACATGTATACCTGGTTGTACTTCTTTAAGGCAGCACTGTCAATGATGAGCTCCAGAGGCCAAGCCACCTACGAACCAGCCGTCAATATAGACGAAGAGTGCCTGAGAATTCATACCTTGTACTCAAAACGTATATTTTCCAATACATCTATACGCTGTATAGGGCTTCGTCCCATGTACTGTGCAACAGGAGACTGAGGCGTGCTCGCCCGGGGATCCATTGTTAGAACAAGCGAGTCGAGCTTCGAATACATCGTTCCGTCAGCTGAGCTACGGAGCGACTCCTGGTAATACGAAGATCAAGTTACTGCGAAAAATCCTTGCAAACCTGTAGCATGGTGTTCAACTCGTAGAAATCGTCCCATGGTTCACCGCGGTCGAGTTTATTGAAGAGCACGAACGAGAACTGCTGCAGCAAATCACCTACGAAAAAACCATGGTTACCTGACGGTTAAATTCGACCCTAACAGTACCTGAACCCATCAGATAAATGGCACGAAGAAGTGCCATTTCTTCCAAAAGATGCCACTCCCCCATCAGCTTTCCTAACAGCTTTGATCCCACCACGCTCACCTACAGGAAAACGGTAAGCCCTGATCCCTAACCCAAGCTAAACCCTAATTCTGACCTGTTTTTCGATATACGAAATCAGGCAGTCTTGCACTATTATCGTGGACGAAGGTGTGGCCGTAAGGTCCGCTTCTTGCAACCACTGAAGCATTTCTGTAGCCTCCATGTTTGTCTTGTCATACGGAAGTGCGTCTATCAAGCCTGTTTCCTGCGAAAACCGTCGCTTTTCAGATATGAAAAAATATACTGAGCAAAATACCTTCAGAAGAGGCATAAACGTTGGATATACGAGAAACTTGCTCAAGGCCGTCCGGTCCACCAGCATCTGCGAGCGTAGAATTCTACCGCAGCCATCTCCAAGCACGTAGTTTGTACACTCTGCTGGATCACCTTTGGAGTCCGCTGACGCATCTGCTTCGGAGTAGAGCTTCCTTCGAAGGTCGGAATCATCCAGCGAACCAAGCATGGGGCTGGCAAAAATGCAGCTTTTTCCTGAGCATGATTCCGGTTCGGATGCCTGAATATCACCGAGAGGCCGATCGGATGGGGCATCCGGTTGCACGAGAAGCTTCTTCAACGAATTGCAGAGCTGATGAAACAACGACGCCTTCGCGTCCGTCGTCTTGAGGAAACCCCTGCCGCTTTCTCGCTGAACATGTTGAAGCAGCTGTAACGACTTGCCGGTCGACAAGATCGGCTTCGCAAGTGCCTCGAGAAACGAAGGGCATGCTAGGGTTTGCACGGAACCTCTGGTCACATAACGTGCATAGTAGCCAGACTGCCAAAAAGCAGAATCCTGGATCGTGACGGCGCTGTTTGCGTAGAAAAACATCTGCCCAAGAAACCAAACCCTCAAACCTTAACCCTCAAACCTAATCCTATTCTCAAACCCTAACCCTAAACCTATCTTTAAAACTCATTTCCTAACCCTATAAAGCCCTAACCCTAAACCTAACTTAAAGCCTTTGAGAAGGCATTTACCTCGCCGCAAGGATCAGCCAAGCTACCTTCTTGTAGCCAAGAGTCAAGCAGTTGGATATATGGCCACAGTGTTCCCACGAAGAACATCAGAAGTGTACGGTAGGCCTCGTCCTGAACATACGAATCAGATACGTATACAAAGACGTATAAGCATGTCTACCTCTCCATCTTTGAGCAGACAGTACTCGTTCAGCGATTCGTAGAGGAACGATAGTATGCGAGACGACAAGTTCGCAGCATCGTAGTTCACGTAGAGCTGAGGAACACCGTTGGTCACAACGTGATCCAGAAACTCAGCTCCTGCACAAACCCTGGAAAAAATGCTTAGTTCTAAACCCTAAACCCTTCAGCATACCATGAAAGATTGGTAAAGAGGTTCAGCAGTGTGATGGATCCATCAGCAACGGTAGCCAGTTCCATCTTCAAAGCAGCGTCTCGCAAGTGCTGTACGAAAATACGGTAATTTTCAGGAAAGAAGATAGAGCTTGCGTACCTTGAGACGCATTGCGGCTACGTTTGCGAAGGCTTCGAGGGTGGGATAACCTCGTTCGTGAGCGGATCTCGTTGCTTTCGCCACAAATTTTTCGACTCTTCGCAAACAGGTTGATGCAGATAGGAAGGGCTGGAGCAGCGAGACGAGGCTGCATTGCGATAGATGAGAGACATGGGTGCCATCTTTCAATGCAAAATCCTGCTTTGCGTTGTCCCAGTGGATCTTCTCGCCACCATTTCCTTGCAACGCATGAAGCACGTCTGTCACCTTCAAAACCAGTTAAAATCCGATTAAACCACAAGCTTTGGACTTAAATCATTGCACTATAAAACTGAGTAAACAAACTAAAGATCAGTTCACCGAAATAAAACTAATCACCTTTGTAGAATACAAATTGCAGAAATTTGTACTGTGTAAAATCTAGAAAAACTTACAATGTCTGTTTCGGTGACTCTGTATAGTTGATTAGGCAAAGCAAATGGGAGATCGATAGTTCGAACGCCTCTCACGCCGTCGATCGAAATGCTATTCTCCGTCCCTGAAGAATGCACATGAGAATGTAGCAATAGCGCAACGGACGGCACGTACCGGCGGGCAGCATCACCATCGTTGCGGGCGCTTCAGCATTTAGGGTTTATCATTCCCGAAGAAACATATTTTATTAAAAATGTATTAAGGAAGCGGATTCAGAATTCAAGATTACGTCTAGATTACAATCCTATCTCAACAATGGTGGGTCCACATTTTACCAACATTGTGGTACTCAGAGTCGTGTTGAATCAGCTTGTTTAGAGGCTTTCTATGGTACCCAAAACTTCGTTGTAAAGTTGGTCAAACCCAGAACTCGTGACATGTAATAACCTCGCGCAAGCACGTATCGTTCTTGTGATTACCAAACACTGTCGTCCAACCGCTATAACCTCACCTACAATTTAAAATAGTCATATATGATTAACGACTATTAATTAATTTTACTGTGGTACCTGGGGGTCGATCCCGATTAGACAGCCCCTTCCTCACGAATTTGGCTGCCTACCATCAGCAAACCCTAAACCCAGAATCCCAAAAGACCCAACTTTAAGCTCTGATTGTTCAGAGTCCGCGAGAGAACTTACAGCATTAATTAGATCATCAAGGCTCAAGCCGCATCAAGCTAAACACTTGTGCATCATATAACCAAGTTGGTCAACGAACTGCACATTGCTCGGAGGAGAGCAAGAACTACAATGTAATAAAAATTTGGACGATGTTTCTTCAACCCGGTGCTAAAGAATGGGTGGAACCTCCTTACGAGGAGTTCAGGAGGCCTGCACGGGTGGCTGGCGACCTCTAACATCTTACTGGGTTCTGAACGGGGTTCTGAATGATTGATTGCTTTGCTATAAACCTCAAAGGTACTTGTACGAGTAAACTCAACTCGAATGGATCTTCTTCCTGACTCTAGTATTACTGTATTGTGAGTGCAGTCCCGCACAGGAACTATGCGCCAAATGCGTGCTGAAGGGTTCAAGGACACGACCCGTGTGTTCATTCGGGAAGGTGGGATAGAAGACGTTGTTAACCCGGTTTTAAGCTTTATATTAATCACAGGTGGAGGATGAGGAACATGCTCATCTTTCAGTTGCATCATAGATAAGATCTAGAATGTCTAGAGCTGCAAGGTGTTTTTCAGTTACCACCAGCACTTATCTTTGTGTTTTTTTTGTGTTTTGTAAGTTTGTCATGTTTGTAAGTTTGGTTTCGCTTATGGACCAAACTGCGTGACCGTTCAACCGTTCAATTTAATTCAATAAAAGCTAGCCTTCAGAATGACTATCAGGACTGGGCAGTGTGCCAAATCTGACATCGAATTAGCTACAGTGTTAAAAATATTAAAAACTTGCTTTATAACAATGGGCAGGATCACTGGTTTGGCCAGTGAAGGAAAAGAGTTCAGTCAAATGAGGATGAATTTCTGTCACTAGTCACTCGTTATGACTGACGACGAGCGTGTGGTGAATGAACTCTGCCATCCCCGCTGCTGCCAATGTGCAGTCAGGCCCAATCTGTTATACAAACATGAGGGATATTGTTAAAGTAGAAGATAACCAGCTGAAGCCTTACCCGCACTTCAAAAGAGTAGAGCACAGTTTGTTCAATTGTAGTAACATTGGTGTGAAGTATGGAGCAAAAGAGGTTCTGTTCAAGTGCCATCATTGTCTTCAGCAGCTGGCCAGACTTCCTTTGGCACAAGATTTTGATGAAACCGGTCACATCCACAATCTTCACTTCGACGTCTGCTACCTCCGACTTCGCTTCACCGTAAAACTCCCTTGCGGGCTCTGCACCCAAGACATTGATATACTTCACCTCTGGAGGAGGCAAAACGGGTCTATATCCCATATACTGAACCGGTTGCTGCGAACCAGTTAGCAATCTTGCAGGCGAGGAATCCAAGAAAGCAAGCTTCCGCTTCTTCTGTTCCTCCAAGCACTGCAGAAGCTGCTGCAGTTCTTTAACGAACTCGATTGCACCGCCAATGATCGAAGCTTGGTCACCCTGCCAGATAGAAGCGAATCGTGTTCTTTGACTGCAGAAGAAATTAATATTGAAACACGTACCCTGTGGACGTACGAGCCTGGCATCAGTGAACGAAGAACTCTGAGGTGCTCGTTCATCTGTTTTCTTCGGTTGCGTTCTACTGCGATGTGCGTCATTCTCTGGCTTTCAACTTCCTCGCTGCTCTTGCAAGGCCGGGACCTTTTCCTCTTTGGCTTGCTAGCTGTAGCTGTGGTCATTGTTGCGGGTTCCAAGACTACAGAACTTGTAGAGACGCCGGTACTAGCCCAGGGCTTCAGAGTTGCACCGTTGTTAGTGTCTCCTGAGATACTGCCAGAGTTACGGTGCTCGTAAGAATTATGTTGCTCCAAGCCACCATCACTGTACTGATGCTCGTAGTCGGTCCAAAGCTTCGTGACTGGAGCTCTGGAAGGCGAAAACGATCGAGAGTCGTCAGCGACATCGAGGAGCTCCTTATCTTTGCCATCAAATATGGAACGTGTGAGAAACTGGAAGGAATCAAAGCCATGCTCAGTTGCTGCAGCTTGATGATGGTGGCGGTGAACTTGAGGATTGTCACTGCCAACACACTTGCTTGTTGGAATGTTAGTTTGCTCAGGAAAGACGGAAATTTCCGGATACAAAGATTTATCATGAGAGCAGGAGCTGTTGAAGCTAGCACCAGATGATGATGAAAACTGAGAGCCAAACATGTCAAACAAGTTGTTTGCCATTTGGTTCTCAGGCTCCTCCTCTTGTTCGAGAATATCGATGCGGGGAATATCAGGTGAGAGCCTCGATAAGTGCATCATCTCTGAAGCAGTGGAATGTACCCCAGGCATATCTAGAAAAGGAGCAAAATTTCCACGCGGTTACCGCAAGGAGGAAGAAAAGCTGTTCAATCAACTGTTGAAGAGCCTTCTACGAAGACTTGCCGGACGGCTCACTTAGCCGGACGTAAAATGTACGTTACTAGATGGCTGAACCTCATGCCCCACGCAGTTGAACTCTTAGAGTTCAACTGCGGAATATATTCGCGCCTGATAGGACTGCTTGTTGGATTCGACTACGTTACACGCTTGGCGCCGAGAAATCTTTTGCAGCAAAGCAAATGCTGTCATCCAGGGAAACGAAGAAGAAATTAATAAGCGATCGGCATGTTTCCGTAGGTGAGGTCCTACCTAGGAGCAGCAGCCAGCTAGAGAATGAGGTACAGTTTACGCCCGTCTGTCTGCATTGGACCTTCGCAGTGGATGACAAAAGCGTCGACTGAAAGGACGTAGTGAATTTTCCTGCTGGAAATTGTTGCCAGACAACCTGCTTGCAGAGAGCAGCATATAAGCAACTAACCAAGCTAAAACATGCACGAAAGACGAATTGCATTGACTTTCAGACCTCTGCAGCCGAGGGTTGTTATCGCTTGTCAGCAAATCGCTTGAACCTTGATGCAAACATCAGCTATTTCCCATTCTTGTTGTGAAGTGAACTCTCACAAAAAGCCTGCGTGTCATGGCTGAAAGCAACCACCTGAAATGACATTAAACAAGCATCTTACTTAAGGATTTGGTCACAATTCTAAAACACTCCACCGCTCGAGGAAATGCCGACAAGCTTTTCAGGCAAAGGTCCGTCACGAGAGAAGCCCAGGTTGTGATACAGAACACAGTTCTCTTTGTGCCTGCGCTACACGAAAAAGGGAAGAGCTTTCAAGTGCCATAAAGATAATAGCGGCTAGAAATTACCATCCAGATCTAGTTCACAAGATGTACCAGAGCATAGTAGCTCACAGTACTTCAGGTATAAAATGCTGCCTCAATCATTATCGTTAAATGTCCATCTCCAACAATGCACGTGTATTAATCATATACCCGATAGTTGTCAATAACCCCAGTCACAAGATGAAACACAATCTCTTCAACTCCCCTCACTTCCCCGATAAATGACGAGAACATTAGATCAGAGCGATAACCTCAATTAATTTTAATCATAAGAAAAGGAACTTTCACCACCTCGGCCAAAGGTTTTTGACTTCCGCCTTTTCTTTACGCACACGTGAAGCCCCAAGACACAGGCATGCCGTGACGAGCATTTACACTGACTATAGCAAGGCAAAAAATCGAAATGAATAATACATGTAATAGGGATAAGCATACCTCTCAATCTCACAAATACGGTCTCGTACATTTTTCCGCGTAGTCAGTAAAGTTCCACCAGCTCTGGTACAAAACTTTTGGGATTTACTGCCTTCATTGATCGTAGCCTGGTACCCCTACAATGGTCACTTCTCTATCACTGTCGTTCTTTCGGGTTGAGCACCCCCTTGAACCGCACAGAGCACGAGCTCCTCCGTCTCGTCCTCGTCCTCGGACAGCATATCGGCCTCGTCTTCGGAGAAATCCTTAAGCATTTCAATGGCATCACAAAGCCGTCTTGCCGATATCGAAGACTGGCAGAGCTTCTCAAACGCCCCGAAACGAGAGACCTTGAGCCCAGCTGCGGTGATCTGTGCGGACATTTGGCTTTGCGCACGGTCGCTCTCGGAAGCCCTCACAAACGCTTCCAGGGACTTGGGGCTGCTGAATAGAAGGAACGCCGACGTCTCGTCGACCGAAACGACCTCCACTTCGGCTGAAAGCTCCGTTCCATTGAAGCAGCTTTTCACCAGTTTTTTCAAGCAGCCGGACGTTCCGACTTTGCTTTGTGACCATACGAGAAGTGCAGAATCGTCTAGGGTTGAAGCTATCCTGTTGGGTAAAGCTTTCTTCCCTGTTGCCTCTTTTCCAGATGATAAATCGAGCACGAAATGACCGGAGTAGCCCATGTAGAGAAGGTTTGCATAAACCTTGTATGACAGCTTTCGGTTCTTCATCTGCTGGGCGAATGTGTTTGTGTCGTCTGGTGTGATAAGCCTCCATATTTGAGCAAAGATAGCTCCCGTCATGTATGCGTCGTAGCCTGCTTCGTGCTTCAAGCTCGCATCAGAGTATCTGTAATGGAAAATTAGCAAACTGCTATACGAGTAGAATACATACCTTTGGAAGTCGTCTGCAACGTCGACTTTAACCCTCGGAAATGGCTTTTTGGTCGCTTTTTTTGCAGGACCCTCTCCAAAGAAGAATGCATATACGGTAGACAAAGAGGTACCTGGTAGTCCTAGTCCCCGTATAGATGTCTCTGCTTTCAGCATGTACTTGGTGTCCATGACACAAGGGAAGAGCTGGCTGATTGTAGCGCAGAACTTCGAGTATTTGTCCGGAAGAGGGCCAATGAACTTGTTGTGTATATGAGCAAGATCTGGAACAACAAAAAGTTAGAAATTCCTAGGTGTAAGGTTAAACCCTAGCCTCTAAACCCTAAACTAGAAAGCCTAAACCCTAAACGCTGCATGCACCTAGAATGTTAATGTAATGCATATAGTTTATAATATACCAAGAAAACTACGGATAACAACATACCAAGAATGCAATTGTGCCCAACTACGGGCTTCCTCGAATCGGAGATTGCATCAATGACATGCCGAAAGCCCACGCAGTCCATGAGCATGGACTCCCGATTCTGGTCCTTCATTTTTGCCAGCTTTTTCTGATACAAAAATGTACAAGTAAAATACATCATGAAGACCCTTTATACGAACCTCCATCAAAGTTTTGTATTCCTTGGACAGAACGTATATCACCTTAACCTGCTTGGCTTCGGTTTCGGCCTCTTCGAATACAGCAACCAAGTCGTCAAAGTTCTTATTCACGGCCTGAAAAAATCCCACAGATAAAAGCTATCAGTTTCTACGAAAAAAAAAAGGAGAGGCTTATACCTGAACAACGAGTAGAGCTTGATGCTTGTCTGCAACATTGACGATGAGCGAAGGAAATGAAGTTTCGGAGGTCTCATCGGAAGCTTTCGCCTTATGTCTGGACATGATCTTGGACGTTCTCCATAGTGCCACTTGAAGCCGGGCCCTTTCAGAGAAAAGAACGTCAGAAGTTCTTCGTGAAAGAATTTCTGTTGCCGGCGGCTGCTCGTCGTCCGCTTGTTTTTCTAGTTCAGCTCTTGCTGCATCCTCTTGTGTTCTTGACAAGTACGATATTCCTGCAATGCACGTTTCATCATACTGCACGAAGATCATTCAGCTGCTTACCATTGTAGATGCAAGCATTGAAGTCAAACTGGTGCTTCGCCAGGAACTCCAGGGACGAAGTTTGGCAAAGGAAATCCTGAGGTGCTCCCAACTTAAGTTCATTCCGAGGGAATAAATAAAAGTTGTATCTGCACGTTGTTAATTGTCACAAAATACGCGAAAAATCGGCATTTGTACTTACGGGTAAGCCATAAATTTCAAGGTTGAAGTGTCGTAGCGGAAGAGGCATACCCCACATTGGAAGATGGAGAACTTCTCGCCTGAATCACGAATGTTTTGGTACCTTGTCTCCATTGTGTCCACCTCCAAGCTCCGACGCCAGGGAGCGCTGTGAACTCCCGACATTTCCAAGTCGATGGAGACGTAATCCGCCGTTTTCAGATACTCCTTGAGCTGCTGTAGCGCCTCCGCGAAGTTGGCGCGTGTGACAGAGGCAGATGGTGCAACGGTACTGCAGCTTCTTCTTCCGCATGACTTGAATGCAAGGGTCCTGCACCCCGATCGCAATGCAGCGACCAAGAGCGCCATAAACCCTAAACCCCAGATTTTAGGGTTCTTGGGCGAATTTTAGGGCTTCTGCTTCAAAATTAGAGAGCAAAATGGCGGGCAAAACTTTTTAGGGTTCTAGAAATATGTCGGAGAGGAAGCGAACACGTGCCTCCACCCGGGCTGCGCCATCGTCTAAGAAGGCGAAGAATTCACGCGAGGAGGAAGAGGTTCGAGGGGCGCCTTTCGTGGCGAGGCCGTCATCACAGGTACAAGATCGCATCGACAGGGCATTCCATCATCGCCTCTTCTTGATCAAGAGGATACGCCGCAAGGATGCTTGCGATTTCAGAGTGCTCGGTGCAACAGGTAACATATACACCGTCACTCTCAAGAAGCGTGCCGTGTGCACTTGTCCCGATTTTGGACGCTGCTACACTTGTAAGCATGTACTCTTCATCATGCTTAGGGTCCTCAAGCTCCCCAGGGATGATCCTCGAGTCTGGCAGAAGGCATTGCTTTCGTCCGAGGTGAATGATCTTCTAAGTAGGTCGGACTCCGTGGAAGCGTCGGTTCTTGCAAGCAGCCGTGTCCGCGAGAAGCTGGAAGAGCTAGAAAGTGGAAAACGCAGCAAGGAAGCTGAGAAAACCGAAGAAAAATCGGACAAGCAGAGGCCGGTCGAGGGTGACTGTCCGGTTTGCTACGAGCCGATGGAAACCGGCGGTGAAGCCGTAGTTTTCTGCAATACTTGTGGGAACAATGTGCACAAGGAGTGTTTCCAGCGATGGAGCCAGAGTAAGGCATCCTCCTCGGCGAATGTGACCTGCATTTATTGCCGGGCTGTGTGGGATAATAAGGAAGCTCGCAAGGCAGAAGTTGTCAAGAGGGGAGGGTATATAAACCTTGCGTCTTTCTCTGAGCATCACCGCCCGGAGGAGGTTACCATGGCGGCGCTTTACCCGGATAGCTACCGTGCGAGGAATGGTTACTATGGTTACGGTGACGATGATGAGGATGATCCTTTCGAGGCTGAAGGGGGTCGTCGATGGGAGCGGGAGCGGTATGGTGACGACGGTAATGACGGTGGTTCGATTCCAGATGAGGGTGATGAAGATGATGAAGAGTTGGAAGATGAGGCTGAGGAAGAAGCTGATGACCATGATGAAGACTATCTCGGCGATGAGGACTAGGCAGTTCCTAGAGCTGGAAGTATTGTAATGTAATTGTCTTAACAAATTATGCATTTATAAACAGTAACCATGGAGAGGATCTCTATTTAATTTAATTGATTTGTATATGCAATTGCAATCATTTCGTTTTTTGGAAGCTTAGCTTTGAAAGCTGCCTAATCCTAGACCAAAAAACGAAATGATGGCAACTGGGTATAAATGAATGGCCCCCTTGAGGGTTTCAAGTTGGGTTTGCTCGATCACCAGGCCAGATCGGGTTCGTAATGGCGCTCATTCGTCTCATGTTGCTCCCTCTGTGCTTGGTTGCACTCAGCACTTTAGCTATGGCTGCTAGTGGTGCTGATCCCCCTAGTACCAGCGAGATCTACCTTCATCCCAGTGTTGGCCTCTACGCCACGGACATCCAAGTGGGAACTCCTCCTCAGAAAGTCACCATGCTCCTCGATACAAGCGCCACTTTATCATGGATGAAGTGTGCTGGAGCACGTTCAACTCATTTCGACAACAGACAGTCACGAACCCTCAAAACCATGTCTTGCACTGATCCGGATTGTAAAATGGTAAAACATCCCAAGAACTTCGTGTGTGACAAAAATCAACGATTTGTAACTCGCACTTGTGACTTCATGAATCCATACACACAAGGGACCACTGTGATGGATACGTTCTCCGTGGGAAATCGGAAATTCACAAGCACTTTTGGATGTGCTTCGGAAGTAAATGCCCCTGTCTTGGAGAAAGTTACAGGCATTCTCACCCTCGGTCGGGTTCCATTTGCCCTTCCTTCCCAGGTTCGTACCTTAGAAATCTCTAGATGGCTATAGCTGACTCTCCGTGACTTTTCCGTATAGGCTGGCGTTCAGAGGCTCTCCTACTGTCTCCCAGATTTCTCTGGAAATAATGGTCTTCAAAATAAAAAAGGAAACCTCGTCCTTGGAGGTTTGAGTCCTCCGAATCTGCAATATATTCCCCTGATTGGAACTCCGGACTCAGGGTACGACTACTACGTTGACGTGGAAGGCGTTAGCATTGCTGGCCGGAAGGTTGAAGGCCTGGATGCCAAAGTTTGGGCGTTTGACAAACAGGGTGGAGGTGGTACACACTTCCATATTGGAACTACTCTCACGATGCTCCGTGAACCAGCCTACACTGCTATCACTACTGCTTTACGCAAGCTCATCCCACTTTCCACTGTCAATGCGCCACCTTTGCAGTTTTGTTACAGTGCCAAGAACCTGGAGAGTGCTTATAAGGTGCTGCCTATGCTCACAATCACCTTTGCTGGCGGAGTTCAGATGCAGGTCCCACCACAGAATTACATGGTGAACCAAGAACCCAATGTCCTGTGCATAGCTATGCAGCCAACACAAGATGACTCTGCTCCGAACGTATTTGGCGCATTGCTCCAGCGTAACTTCAATATGGAAATGCAGGCTCAGAAGATGGCATTCACTTGGGGTCCATGTTGATTTGTATTTAAGTTCTCAATTTATTGAATTTACCACTTAACGAGACAGATAATAGAACGTCTTGGCGTCGTTGCACTTTTTTTTTCTTTCCTTTTTTGAGCAATTGCATTAGGAAAAGACATGCTCATTCTAATACAAGCAACCTGTAGGATGTCAATCCAGACTGCAGATCTCCACTTGTCTCGAGTTCTGTTATCAAACAACAACTCACAATATTGGCATACTATTTGCTCAATACCTGGAGCAAACAGGTAACACACAACAACACCAGTATACACCTAACAAAAAAACCCTCAATGTTACAAACTGTCCTTAACTTATTATAGTCAAGGTCAAACAATGTCGTGCATAATACGTCTATGAAAACTTGTAACAGGATCCCATCGCAATAACTAGATAGATAGATTTTAACGTCAAGGCTCAGAGATTGTGGATTGGTTGATCAAGTTACCCTTCAAGCACTCTATTCCACCCTTGAATAGCAGCGAGATTGCTTTGAGGGCGGATCGAGATGTTCATGCGGTCTTGCATGCTTTAGTGGACGAACTCGACAAGTGCGCAATGGTATCATAATCAGGATACGAAGGGTATTACCATACGGATCGAGAATGATACTATGTATATTATGTATTTGGCAAATATGTAGTACCATACGGCCAAAAGCCGCCTAATTTCCAGGTGGCGGCATGTAACCCGGGCCTTGCGAGCTAGAAAAAGCGATAGATCTACCGTGAAATCAGCAAACCCAAAGCCCTTTCAACAGATGTAGCAAACGAATGGCAAGCGCAATCCACCCAGCATCCGGCTTGGCAAAATGCCTATGATATTACTCCTGTGTTTTCCCCAAGCATCATGTCCATTGCCAATGGATCATGCAGCTTCTCTAAGGAAGTTTTCCGCGTTCCAGAAAGCCGAGGACTCCAAGACGGCCTTGGATCGGTCGTCCATCATAGTTAGATCACGGAGATACTTCTTGCAGTTTTCCAGCGACAAATAGTTGCAGCCAAGTTGCTTGGTATTAAGCCCCTCAAGTCGCGCTTTTATGTTACAGTTTGCTCAAGAACAAGATGTTCAGAGATTCTTGGCGCAAAATCATTTGAAATGCGTCTATTTGCCTTTTCAACCTGATTTGACTGATTTGGTGAAGTGTTGCGACAAGGAAGTCATGCGTATAAAAGTTTTAAGAGGTTGTTATGGAACAATGCAGAAATTCGACACACCCATTTGATAATGGAGCTTTGCAAATCTACACTGAGGGACAGGGTTAATCAGCCTTGATAAGAACATTATCAGCTTGAAAGGAATATTTCGTCCTTTTATCGTGAATATAAAAATAGACCAAGCAGGTAATGATAAGGTCAACGATTTAGCTCAATTCCAAGACGAAATGAAGCCGGTCTTTGAGGATCAAGTTTTGAAAGACTCAAATAGTAGCGAAGACTCCAATAGTAGCTGTGAGGAGGATACCCAAGGCAAAAAACGGGGCCGCGACCACGACCCTACTCCAGCAAGTAACCCATGCACTCCAAAAGGA
>LDJE01078497.1:0-12353 GCA_001021135.1 Selaginella kraussiana
GTGGGAGTACATTGTTACTTTGGCCGGAAAGAAGCTAGTCCGGTTTTTGGAGTTGAAGGACGAACATCTCCAAAGACGCCCTCGTTTTCCCGAGTGCAGATGACTGGATAAACGCGCTGTCACTATAGTACTTCGCTGTTCAACTCAATCTCTATTCTAAACTTACCCGCGACGGCCATTCTGCGGAGCTTGGGCGCCACCAAGATACGGCACTCGCAAGCAATCGGCCGCTAGTTTCGCTTCCCGCAAGCGGATGCTGTCGACGGTAGATAGCCTTCGAGGCGGCATGCTGTCGACGGACAAGATTTAGGGGACACCCTTAGACCCGTGTTTACTTTCTTTATCGTTCGATTGAACTTTTCTTTTCTTTTTTATTGAAGGTCGATTGAACTTTTCGATTATAAAAATTATACTCGTCCATCCACCGTGGCACCTAAACCTCTGTGCCCACGATTGCTTCGCCCATCCCCTCCCGAAATCCCTGATTCCGCATTCAGTTTCTGGCACAATCAACTTTGACCGTGCGCGAAAAGAAAAATTACAAAACATTGCAGTTTTAGGGTTCGCGAGTTCATCATGGTGGCGACGAATCTGGTAGAGTCAAAACGACTCGTGAGACGAGGAGCAGTGGGAATATCGACGAGAATCTACGAGTTTTTAATTTAATTGAACATTAGTACCCAAAAGGTTATTTTGAGCATTCAAGCAGTATTTCGACTTTGAAATTTTTTGTGACCTTGGCAGCGCCATTTGGAGTCACCGGGATTTTCATACTCCAATGGTTTGAATATTACACCGACAATCACACAGGCACATTGACAAACACCTATAGCCACGGACAATCTATCATTCCTCGTATAATCGTAAAAGGAATACCAGAATGAGTTGTGTCAACGAGTCGTCTTGATATGTTCCAGTTCCAGATTGGCAACGCCACATGTGGAAAATTGTTTTTCTTCAAATGGAGACGCTGGGAAGTGTACACAGCGTAGCCATACGACGAGCCATGTCGATGGCTACAATGTATACACGAAGTACTGCAGCAGTTCAAAAGACTTTCCTCCCTCGGATTTTCTTGGTCCGATTTTCTTGATCTAAAAGCCTCATGTCGATGTTCAAGCAGCTTAGTAAGCTGCTTGAACATTGACATGAGGCTTGGGAGAGGCTGCTAAATTCTTCATTTGAAACACATCCATCCACCTTCCTGGCGCGTCATAGCAGGTCGCGACAGTACTGTTGGACTGTGTAACTATGGAGGATCGCACCCTTCGTCAAGAACAATCATTCGGATTCCCATTTCCCACCGGCTCCAGACTTGATACAAAGGTATGCCACAGTGTCATTAAGCAATTAGCAAAGCAACAGATATCCTGATGTATGTCGACTGCATCCTGATAATAACTATCCATTTAATTTCTGAAATTCAACTTTATAGAGAAACAAGAAAATGCTAGACCATATATTTTGCACATGCAAAAAAAATTCTCATTTCTAACCCTCAAGGCTATACACACTCGGAGGAAGAAACAGGCTCAATGCCCGTGCCCAAAAACATCGTCGTGATCATCATCCTTTGGCATTTGCAATGCCTTAAGAGCAGCTATTCTCTTCTTGGCCTCAGCTCTGTAGAAAAAGAAAGAAAAAAAAAACCAAGCTCAATCATCCTTAAAAAAACACCCCATTACTAAACCCTATTACTTACTTCACAGTGATGCCAATGGAATCCTCGTACAGGAGACCAACAACCTTCCTCCCCCGTTCCTGCCACTGCTCACCAGCTCGCGTAACCACGGGAAGTTGGTAAAGCTTGTTGGGTAACATAAGCTGCTGCGCCATGCGAAGGGACATATCCGGGAAACAAATCACCAAATCATTATCATCTCCCAAAGTCGAACCTTGTCCAATGCAAATGGCAGCCACCAACATATTTTCCACCTGAAAAACAAGTTCACAAAATCAATACAGAATTAAATGCTTACATCAAGAACTGTAGGGTCCCCTCTCGCAGTTGCCATGGCAGCCCTGATCGCTTCCTTTTGCAAATCCGCGAGAGTCATAATGCCCTCCAGAAGCTCATTGTCGTCCACGACGACGGCGCAGTGCTGCTGAAGCTTGAGCATGGCGGCCACCGTCTCTTTGATAGTCGCCGTTGCTTGAACCTTCACAAACTTCTTCACCATAGCTTGCGAAACCTGAGTTTTTCCAACAAAAATACCGTTAATTCAATGCAAATTAAAAAGTATTTATTGCAAAAACTTCACATACCTTGAGACCATCCATCAACACATCGTCCAATACTTCGTCCGGTGCGATGTACCCTTCCACAGTACAAAGTTCTACGTCGTCCGACTCCCCTTTCTGCCGCCATACTTTCCGACGAGTGGTCGCTTGCATTTCGAGCCCCTCGAACTGCCCAGTGATGATCTGCTTCTGCTTCGCATAGGCAGCAACCCAGAACGCCAATCCGACTGCACCCTGTAAACAAAACCTCCTCAATAAACACCCCCGCATTTTTCCACCAAAAAAATGTACCAAGAGCGGAAGCAAGATGTGGTAATCCTTCGTCAACTCGAAGAGCAGTAAAACGGACGTCAATGGTACCGAGCAAACCGAAGCAAGCATAGCAGCCATCCCAACCTGCAACCATCAACCATGGTAAGCATAGTAAGACCATCGGTAGCAAACAATACTTACGAGAGCATAACCTTGAGGATGAGCAACCGCGCCATTCCCTATCGCCGCATTGACGATCGCCCCCATGACAGAGCCGTAGACCGCACCAAGCGCGGCGCCAATGAACAAGCTGGGAGCGTAGACGCCTCCAACGAGACCCGAACCCTTTGAAAAAGCCGTAGAAATCACCTTGGCGATGACGAGTTGAAATAAAAGTCCAGTACTGGGGGATGTCGAATCAACGTGCATGATTTCATTCACGTTGGTAAACCCCCAGTACAGTACCCCCGGGTACGCCAGTGCCATGAGACCAACACCGAGCCCACCCATCGCTGGTGTTACCGAGCTCGGGATGCCGACCCGGTCCTTGATGAACTCAAACATGGTTGTGAAAAACGCGACCAACCTTGTGAAGATGACACTGACTACCCCACAGATCATCCCGAGCATCAGGTAGAGAGGAAGTTCTGTGAATTAAATACAGCAAAATTCAATGTAATTATAACTAAACACAGTGCTTACCTACTGCAGACCTCAACTCGTATTGAGGAACCGTGAACGCCGAGTGTTCACCATTCAAAACTTGTGTCACGGTTGATGAGATGACCGCCGCAAGGATGATCATCGCGGTTGTGAGAGGTGGCGAGTTCTCGGCGTGCAGCGGTCGGAGCACCGTCTCGATTGCGAAGAAGCATCCAGAGACGGGAGCGTTGAAACCTGAAAAATTGAATTGTTAGACCATTAAATGCGGTAAGATGGTAATGGTAATGGTACGATGGTAATGGTAACACACAAACCTGCAGCAATACCAGCGGCAGCACCGGCAGCAACAAGCGCAATCCGTCTCTCCCGATTATTCTTCATCAAATTCGAGCATCCATGAGCGCACGCTTTGCCAATATCGACACTCGGACCCTCGGGGCCGAGCGAGTTGCCGGTCCCCAATGTTACGGCGGCCTGAAGAGCTTTGATAGCCGGAACCGACGCCGCCAAGAGATCAACCCTACCCTGCCTCATTTCCTGAGGCCTCGAAGCCTTCACCTGACCAAGAATGCTGAGCAAGTTGTGAAGAACTCCGACCACGATCCCCCCGGACACCGGCACGAGCATGAGCCGATGCCAAGTATCGGCTAGTTTTTGGACCCGAAGCCAAGCCGCTCCCTCCTCGGGCGTTCCGGCCCATCCGAAATCGTGTATCAGGTGCTCCTATTGCAGAAAACTGATGGTAAATCATTAACCACGAAACCAGCAGGTGGTAAAACCATCAAAGACTTACCGTTCGGACGAAGGTGACCACGGCCAACCCGGTCGTGAACCCGAGGAAACACCCCATGAGAAGGAGCGCCCATTCGGGTGGTACTTCTCGGACTCGTTCTCGGACTTGGGCCATGGAACCTCGGCGTAGTAGAACCGGCCCCGAACTCGATCGTGGAAGCCGCATGGAGCTTCGGGCTTTCTCCAAGACGGACCGACGTTCAATGTCTCGGTCTCGGATGCTCACCCGCTCCTTGGTCACCGGCGTCTGAGCCTCAATGTCGAAGTCCTCACCTCGGGTACCCGAGCTCGAGGACGTCGTCGGCTTCTCGGACTGCTTGAACTGAACCAGCGATGATCGTTCCTCGTTGCTCTCGTCTCTGAAACTCACCCTACGTTCCTTGGGAGACGAGGGCTCGGCCTCGGACTCTTCCTCACGGTCCGACGCCGAGGCCGAGGACGGGTCGAGAAGGGACCTCCGCTCATTACCATCGGCGACGTCGGATGGTTGGTACTGTGCGGACCCTCGGAAGCTGCCCCTACCATTCTTGAGAGAACTACGTCGACTAGGTTCAACCACTCGCGGGTTACCATGGTTAACCTGGTCTGACTGGATGGAGGTTCTAGGGGAAGCCTGGTCGCTGGTGGTCTGGTCTAAGTCTTTACGGGATGGACGCTGCTCTGATGATGGTGCAACCGTGGTAACGTCCCATAGTAACCCTTCCGGGTCAACTTTTGGCTGAAACGCCTGGTGCTCGTAATCGGATGCCTGGAGAAGCGAGTGACGCTCGTTCTGATCGCCGAAATTCTGCACGAACGAGTGCCGATCTTCAGACGCCATGTTCAGAGTCTGGAAAATCCCTTACAAGAGTCTCCATCCCGTTCTTGAACTGCTTTGCAAAAAATTTCGCAGCATTTCGCCCCTAGATCTAGCTCCCTTGAATCTGTATGACGGAGTCCTGGAAAAAATTGTCCTTTGTCGGATCGATGAGGCATTAGGAGGTCATCCGGCTTGACGTTTGTGAATTGTTCCCTGCTTGCGCTCGTACCTTTGCGTCTCGATCCCGCTGCCTTCCGGATCCCGTAGGACTTCGCGTGATGAACAATAAATCAGGGTTTCCCCCAAAATGACGTGGCGAGATTTTAGGGTTCATGTGATTTTAGGGTTCTTCGTGGATGGAACGTAGCCAACTCCTCAAAAGGATTGAGGGGTGCAGGGACGTAACGTCTGCTTCCAACATTCATACTCAATTATCCCATGAGACTTTATCCCACGACACATATGTTTCAAACAAGCTCATTGAAATGTATGGGAAATGCGGTAGCCCGGCAAAGGCAATGGAGGTCTTTGAGGCGATCAAACGAAAGGATCAGTTCTCGTGGAACTTGATCATTTGTGCATACTCCCAAAGCGGCCATCTTGATTTGGCCAAGCAAGTATACGATGCAAAGCCGCAACTGGGCACAGTGGCAGGAAATGCACTACTTTCTGCGTATGCCCAAAATGGGCAAATGCAGGAAGCATTGCGTTTCTACGACTCTATGCTACGTCATGACGTGCGCACCTGGAACACGATGCTCTCTGCATATGTCCGGGTTGGAAGTATCGAAGAGGCAAAACGGGTATTCCATGGGATGAAGGAAAGAAGCTTGGTTTCGTGGACCGGGCTTCTTTCTGGGTATGCCCAAACTGGGCATATTATAGAAGCTATGAACTTGTTTGAATCTATGCCAGAAAGGGATATCATCGCCTGGAATACAATGCTTTCTGCATATGCCCAGGTTGGGTATTTGGAAAAAGCCAAGCAAACGTTAGATCAAATGCCTCAGCCTGACCTTGTATCATGGAATGCCATGCTCGCTGCTTATGCCCAAAATGGCGAACCTCAAGAGGCTAAGAGCATCTTTGATGGGATGCCTCAGAGGGACAGATATTCATGGAATACGATGCTCTCCGTTTTATCTCAGGAGGGCAACGTTGAAGAATCTGAGGGATTGTTCAATGAGACTCCAGAGAGAGATGTCCTGACATGGGATACCATGCTTTCTTCCTATGCTCAAAAGGGGTATCACGATGTCTGTAGAGATTTCTTTGAAAAAATGCCTCAACACACATTAGTTTCCTGGAACGTTTTCTTATCGTGCTTTGTTAACAATGAGAGAGTCACAGAAGCAAAATGCATCTTTGACAAAATGCCGCAGTGGAGCTTGGTTTCATGGAACACACTTCTGTCTGCATATACCCAATCTGGGGAAATGGAGAAAGCCAAGGACATATTTGAGCTCATGCCAGAGCGGAATATCATTTGCTGGAACACTCTTCTAGGAGGATACGCACAATGTGGGCATTGCAAGGACGCTAAGCGAATATTTGACCTAATGGAACATACGGACTTAATTAGCTGGAATTACCTCTTAACGGCATTTTCGGTTTCCGAGCATTTTGAAGAAGCCAGGAATGTATTTGCTGAAATGCCTGAGCGGGATTCCGGTTCATTTACACTGTTGTTATCAGGATACCTTAGAGCCGGGTATTTGGATATGGCAACTCAAGTCTTCCTAGAGTTGCCAGAACCTGACATTGCGGTATGGACTTCAATTCTAAATGCTTATTCTCAATGTGGACAGCTTCAGCATGCGACTTCGTTGTTCCAGACGATGCCAAATAGGGATGTTGTAACATGGAACATCATGTTGTCGGCGGTTCTACAGGCCGGAAACCTTAGACTTGTATGCAAGCTATTTGAATCCATTCCACAATGTAGTGTTGTGACTTGGAATACAATCCTCACTGCATATGCTCAAAATGCACGTCCCTTGGAAGTGTTCAAGATTTTCGATCGAATGAAGATGGAGCACGTCTTCGATGATGTTAGCTTCGTGTCAGTCTTGGTCGCTTGTAGTCATGTCGGAAACGTAGAAACGGGGAAAGACATGCTCATTTCTATGAAGAACGACTTCTCGGTAGAGCCTTGTGAGAACCACTATTGTTGCATGGTTGATCTCCTTGGACGTGCTGGCCACATTGAACGAGCTCAAGAGCTCATTTTGAACATGCCTTTCGAGCCAAGTGCTTTGACCTGGAGATGTTTCCTTGCTGCTTGTCGAAATTCTAAGCACCTTAAAGCGTTTGCTGCGAAGCAAGTTTTGAGCTTGGAAGCCAATTGCTCAGCAGCTTATCTGCTTCCCCTTTAAATTTAAATCAAAAGGAAACGCCAAATAGGGCCTATAAATCTAGGCCGGTTTAGGGCTTTGAAACCTAATGGATATTTTGCTTTCACAATATTCAGATAGCGACGATGAGCGCGAGGAGCCTGTAGTTCCTAAAGCAAGCCCCGAGGGGATACGCAACTTTAATGCGGATGAGCGCAAGGAGCTCGTACTTCCTAAGGCAAGCCCCGAGGAGATTGTAGGTTTAAAACGCAAGGAAGAAAAAAAGAACGACCAGGAAGAAATGGCTAGAAAACGAATGAGGTTTGATGCCATTTTAAAAGAGGAAGAGGAGATGGCACAGGCCAAAGCGCATGATCGTGTCCAGGTCAATCAGAAAGAGATTATCAATCAAAGCAAAAATGAGGATGAGATAGTTACCTTAGCTACTAATGCTATCACGGTCAACAACTCTAGGAGTAAAAAGGTAAAACAAAGAAAACCCATCTTGTCTCTCGAAGATTCCACAATTTCAACGAGCAGGAATGAAGTTGAGCCAAGCAGGATGAGGGGACCAGTTTCAGTGTCAATTTCTCAATATCCTGCGCCAGCTCCTCCGAGGACAAGACGGGACATAGAGCGAGGATATGCAGAAACGCCGGATGGTTTCTTCCGCGACTACATTCGTCCGGTGGTGGTACGAATGGCAAAACGAGTCACCAGCGTTCCTGAGCTTTCCGGAAGCCGTTTGGAAGAGGTTCTAAGCTATTTGGAAAACCCTGAGCTGGATGTGCTTGCTTTGAAAAGGAATGTAAGCGTGGCGAGAGCTACACACAAGGTAAAGAAAGCAAAGATGCTTGAGGTGGATCCCAAGGGACTTCAAGGATGGGCATCCAACATTGGGAAGTCTTTTAAGTGTGGAAGTGATGGACTTGTTTCAGAGCCCTGCGGAGTGTGGTTGTACTCGAAGCGTGGAAATGGAGACTATGTCTATGTTGAAGATCGACGCAAAAAGCTCTGGCCCGTGGTAGGTTTTGTGGGGTATACATGGCCAGTTCATGCCATTTTCCTCCAGCTGAGAGATTATCTTGCAGCTGCGGATTATGTGTGTTAAATGCAGCAATGGAAGATTATTTTGTGATGCCAGATTAAGTGTACTTTCAATGTACCTGGTACACTTCATAGTTATGTAATTTAACTATGTGGCCGGACGATTCCCCCACACCGATTGCTCCCCCACCTTTCGCAACACGCGATGGGTAACAACTAACGTTCTCTGTAGAATAGAATAGGGTTTAACTCTCTCAATATCCTGCGCCAGAGAGAAAACTGCGCTCTCTTCACGCTCCCTTTGCAGGTTTTCTCCCCTTCCATCTTCCTTTTACAGTTTGCAGCTCTTTTCTTGGGGAGGTATGTCATAAGTCATCAATATTAGCGCCGACCATGTTTAATGAGTAACAGAAGAACATAGAATATGTTTCATATAGCATTCTTCAACATACGTATGCTAAGCTATCCGAAGGGCTCCAAATGCAGCACCTAGAAGTTGAACCGCTGGACTGGACATCTTTCTACAAAACTAATGCCAGCTGTGCCTGGCTCCTATTCTTTGGCCAGGGGTTTCCCTGCCGCCACTAATTCTTCCTGCTTCTTGCCCATACTAATCACTTGTTCCATTGGATGCTTTGATTGCCGCTCCTTTGCCAAGGATGAAGTGCTTAAAATCAATATCACTTTGAAGAGATGAAGAATCATCAATTGCTTGGCAAATTCCAACATATTCTCGGGCCTTGAACAGGTTCTTCGCTTTCTCTTTTCGCTAACATTTCGTTTATTTCGTGAGGGGATCTCTTATTTCTCAGGAGAAAGTTCTTTTAAACTTCGCAGGGTTAATCTTTAATATGGGCATTTTCAAATTCTTTAACTGCACTTAGAGAGAGAGAGAGAGTTCAACGTCCTGAATGACCAACAAAGGCCGTAGGACCGCCCGGTAAGTTACCTGGACCTAGATCTCGGAGAGAGAGCCTCGATATGTCGTTACCCTCCTCCGAGTGTTGTGGTAGAGAGAGAGTGTGTATGTTTTGTGTGTGGAGTAGAATAGAATAGGGTTTAACGGCCATAGGACAACCGATTGAGTTACCTGGTCCCAAGTCTCAGAGAGAGCCTCAATTGTGTTGCTGCTCTCTACCGAGTGTTGTGGGATGCTGGTTCTCATTCACATTGAACGGGGGATTCAGGTATGCATAGGGCATAAATTTATCTTGCCTAGGGGTCTAAGCCTTATAGATTTTAACCGGGACATCATTCTAAATTTTTGGCAAAATCGCTGTAAAGTAAAAAGGGCCACATGCATTCGCACCACCGAGGTCGGTTCCAAGTTTCAACCCCTTTCCACCTAGGGAGGCCTCGTATTTGTTCAAGGGCATGCACGCTGCCTGGCAAAAAATCATTCCAGCTCACGATGGGTCGCAAGATTGGCAAGACAGCTTGCATTGGACAAAGTTTGCTAATACTCATGTTCATTTGGGTAGAGAACGTCCAAAATATAGATGGTTGGATAAGGGAATATGTCAAGTAGCGGATTCTTACAAGGGTATATGGAAGTTTTTTGCGGAACTCCGTGCTCAATTTGACATTCCACCAAGGGATACAGCTGTATACGAATACGCCCAATCAATTGCAGCACAGGCAACGTAGGGATTTGCTTAAAATTTCAGCTGGTAGAATTTGAATTTATTTGTGGCTCTGGAAGCCAAAAAATGTGAGCCATCTTCCATTGCCATCTGCACGATTAACTCCTCACATATCAGGAATGTCCCCGCGACCGGCTTTGAACAGTGGGACGTGGCACGCTAAGGAAGCTCAAAATTTTTCTATGGAGTATGATGCACAACGCACTTCCAGCCAAGGATGTTTTAGCTCGCAGAAATATTGTGATAGAAGGGACCCGGTTGAAACCATCTCGAGCACGCTTTGATTTCCTGTCCCAAAGTTTGGAAGATGTTCACTTTAGAGTGAGACCCTTTCACCCACCTCGTCGTGGCCAAAGGATAAACAAGTGGCATGGCATTTTGCTCGTATATCGTTATTGTATGCTGCTTGGAAGCATCGAGATGATTCGGAATGGCATTCATCCAGGAGAGGAGGCAATGGTACTATATTTTAGATACATGCTATACGAATTGAGCATTAATTGGACGCATGCAAAAATAAAGTGTAGATCTTCAGTTTGGACTTGACAATTCTTCAAGTTGCTGCTCAGTCAAATTCATCTCTGTATCGTTTACCTCTACGATCAATAAAGCACCTTTTTAAGCACAATGCACACAAGCTCATTACCTAATTCACCAATCTTGCGAGGTGTTCGGGGTGTTATGCAGTGATCCAATACACCACCAATTCTGTTAAATGCCACACTATATAGGTCACGACCATTAATTTTAGTTGTTTCTGTGACTACACGAAAACGCTGCTCCTCATAAAGTGCATTCTTTTGAAACTGAACTCCTTCAGTACATAAAACTTTTCACCAATATGCATGATAATGGATTTTCAAAACCTGGCATTTTTGTAGGTCCGTGAGCTCCTCTCGACACTTCTATGAGTCGTTCAGAACGTAGAAATGAGTACTCGTCAGGAAGCAATCAAAAGGTCTGTTTCGAAAATTGTAATAAGCATGCTGCAGGCTGCATGAAAACCTTCGACCCAATCTTAATGGCCCACGTTTGAAACTCCGGAGAAAAATTCCAGCTTTTAAATTGTGCTGGATTACCCAGAAATCCAGGTGATATTCCGATACATGTTCTGGTGAACTCTCGGGGACAGTGTTTGAGAAAGGTCCCGATAATACAAGTGGATTTCAAAACTGAAGTAACCTCATGCCGGAATGAGATGTTAAGCGCTCTGTTCTAGAATGCTGAAAACGAGGCTTAATTGCTTGCGATTAATGCTATCCTGGCGACGGAAATATCAGCCTCAAAATCTGCGCTAGGGGGGGTTTTTAACAGGAAGCACGGTCAGGGTTTTCTACACAGATGGCGTGCTTCCGCTATAGCGTCCTCCTGCTCGCGATCGTTGCTCTATTTCTTCCTGCTTCATATGGCTCTGACGGTATGAACTAGTAGCTTTTCTTTCCACACTAATCACTTGCTCCAGCGGATGCTTTGATCGCCTTCAAAAGCGGTCTCTCCGACCCTTTGAACTGCTTTGAAGGTTGGGATCTGGGAGTGACGGCCGATGCATGCTCCTTTGGCCCTCATGTGTATTGCAACGAGAACAACCGAGTCAAAAAGCTGTGAGTTCCAATCACTTTCTCTTACGCTTGAAAAGTCCGTTAATATTCGTGCAACTTTAATTTTTGAAGGGAACTGGGAGGCTGCCTTATTTCTGGTCCATTATCTCCTGAACTTGCAAAGCTGGACCAACTTGAGAGCTTGTAAATTGTCGATTGACTCCGTAGTTTGGTAACGGCTTGCTTTCAGGTTCCTCCACTACAACAATTTCTCGGGACCAATTCCAGATTCCTACATGGGTCTATCCAAACTATCGGTTATAGTTCTGTCTTACAATCAACTCACTGGGACCATCAACCCTCTGGTCCAGTACTCATGGATGAACCTGATTAATTTGTAAGCTGGAATTGGGATTGGACTTTGTACATAGTTTGCTCATTTGTCCTATAGCCGCGTTTCGAACAACAGATTGACTGGCGGGCTCCCGGCGCTGTGGGGTAATTGGCTTCCTGACATGTAAGTTGTGTCTTGGATTTGGTTCCAAATGTTTGTTTACATTACTTGTAGCGACGTCTCGTACAACAACTTGAGCGGACCGATTCCTGAAAGCTACAGTGAAATGCCTACAGGCATGTTTGAGGGAAATTCGGGACTCTGCGGACCGCCATTGGCCACACCTTGTTGAAGGACATCGAGAATATAGCCGAAAAGTTTTTCAGTTTATCAATTTTAGGGTTTAGAAATTAACTGCTCTGTTTTCGATCATATTCAAGCTGAGTTAGCACTGCACAGAACGATCTGCTCTGTTTTCGATCATATTCAAGCTGAGCTAGCACTGCACAGAACGATAGTGAATGACTGCTGATACCATGTTAAAATATGAATGGGATACAACCACTATGAGCCCTAGAACTCTGATGGGCTCTATATGTCTTGCTGCGACCGTCCGTGGGATCACCAAGACTCCTATCTTGTGTCGAAACTTGCGCAGTTACCTGCACACCACGACGCCATGCTCCCGCTTCTTGGCGCTCCTCTTCGCCG
>LDJE01078844.1:0-11883 GCA_001021135.1 Selaginella kraussiana
AACTTGATGAAAATCAGCTCATAACATTTCTACCAGGGATTCAATCTTTACATGTGATGCCCCCGACATTAGCAAACTTCTCGAAGCTCATGCATTTTTACAACCGCAGAGGTCCCTTTTGTACATTGCCTTCAGCAGCAAAATGTGTATTCCATGGGAACATAATGAAGCCATTAGCAGGTTTTTGGCTTACCTGGTAAACTGAGAAATGTGCATGTACAAAACCAATGTTCAAAGTCTTTCTGAACAAGTTCTTAAGCGGAACAAATCCGATTTCTGTTGGTGATTTTGACTTTAAGCCGCTGAGCTGCGACCAAAAGAGTTTTAACGTGTCGTAAAAGTCATTCAAAACATAATTTCTAGTTTTATGAATTCCATGTATGTTCTATCAATGAACTACATGGACAGCATGTATGTAGGGAGCAAGAGACCTATACAAACAAAAAACGCTATGTCTAGGTAGACAAAACGATAGGTAGACGATAGGTAGACAAATACCATATATGTTTGTATGTATGTCCGCATAGACCATGTAATAAAAAAATAAGCATAAACTCAGCCAACGCTTTAAGAAACATGATTTTCCATATAAAAACGCTTTAATAAGAAACATGATTTTCCAGGCGAAACTTCATCGAAAAGCCGATTCTATAGATGTTTCCGTTATTTATCGTCTTCCCAACCCCCGAGCTGCTCAACCGGAGGTTCGTAGTTGGTGTAGAGTTTAAACTGGTTTCCTAGCTTATGTTTGTGAGATGGTCTGAACTTGCATGGTCGCAATCCCATAAAAGCAAGAGCACGCTCTTGTTGCACGGCACCTACACAATTGAGTAAAATAGATTAATTGCAAACAAAATAAATAAATAAATTTGCAATCGATGAGCTCACCCGTCAACAAGAGTATCGGGCACTTGCAAGCATCAGCCGAAAGGAACTTCACAGCTGTGGTCGTCTTTTCGAGACACTCCTCGCTCTGCACAAAGAAGCCAACGACGTCACGAAACGTATAGACTACGAGGTTTATGAAATAGACTGAAATATTTGATATCATACATACGACGGACCTATACAAACAAAAAACGTCATTACGTATGCTTAAGTATATTCAATATACTAACCAATACGAATAGCATAATGCTTCTTCAAATATAAAAACATACGTATCAATCATGCGCAGTACTACACTTTTAAAAAAATGGATGTATACAATACTGGACCATGTACAACATTTCAACAATGATATAGACATACGGCGTGTAAAATACACAGGGGCCACCTACCAAGTAAGGAGGATCAGCGACCACCACTTGAAAAAAGCGCTCGAACTTGGCAGGTAAATCCTCCGGATGATTGTAGTCGTAGTACGTGAAATCCGATCCATGACGGGCGAACCGACGGTCGTACTCAAACAGATGCGCTACCACGCCAGGGAAGCTTTTCTACCAACACGCAACCCCATAAAGAACACCTCCATTTTGCATAAAAGACCCACCTTGATCTCGTTGTACAAAGAAGGACAGGCAAGGCAAGCCACCGAAACGACCTCTGAAGCACGGGAGACAAGCCTGGAAACCTCAACAGCAAGCGTGCCAGCAGTGGCTTCGTCGTACCAAAACTGACTGAGCCCCCAGTCCTCGCTCACCCCGTTTCCAACTTCCGAGGCTGCATTCTGCTCGCGCATGAACTCCTGCAGGGCCGCGAGGGTGCTCGCGCTCAGCGACGGCGCGTCATCGTCCTCCATTGTCGCAAGAACCCTAAACCCCCACTAACTACATGCCCTAATTTTCTTGAGCCCTAAACACAAAACCCTAAATACAAGAATATTCAGAGAATAACCCCACGAGTTTTGACAAAGTTAGCGGCGCCGCTGCGTCGCCGCTACGGCCCTTGACTTGGTGGGTGAGCGAATGAGACACAACACACATTGTCGCATTAAACAACGCGGAATGAGGAGAAATGGCCATACCCGCTGCTGCAGCTGCTGCCTTTGTAGCAGCTGCCGTTCTTGTGGCTGCCGCTAGTGCCGCCGCTGGTGGGACGTCCGAAGAAGATTAGATCGCATCGCCATTTCCGCCATTTCCCAAACTTTACATCGCTGTTCTTCCTTGCAACAGGTAGCATATCTCCAACGCCAGGAGGAGTAGATTCCCCTGAATTCCCCTCACTTCCATGGATTTTGTTCTATCCAAAGATGAGGTCCCCCCATCATATGGATCCCTCCTCAAGGTGCGACTTCTAGTTGAGGTTCGATGAGTTGAAGTTGAGGTTCGATTTCACTTCGAAGCTCAGGGTTCCGGGAGGCGATCTTCGAGTTCTTCAAAGTTTGTGTCTGTTTTCATCGAAGGCCGCAATCAAGGTTCCGAGGGTTCATAGGTTCTCAAGGTTTGAGGGTTCAGTAACTCAATCTTCGTGTCGTTCAATCTTCGAAAGTCGAGGCCCGAAAGTTCAACCTCAAGAATCATGCCGGTTGCAGGACCTTCCAAGGAGAAACGCCTGCGTCCAGGGTTGAAGCTCCCAATCCCGGTACGGAGCTCGCACTTCCTCCCCATACCACAACCCTTGCAACCCCAACCCCCTTCACAGCTACCACCACCCGCCGCCCGTGCCAAGGAAGCCTTCAAGCTACCCCCAACCGCAGCGTCCACCGAAACCCGGGACGTCAACCTCGAGGACCTCCAGCGTCTCGAGATCCTGGGTCATGGTAGCGGCGGTAAGGTCTACAAAGCCCTCCACCGCCGTACCGGCGCGTACTACGCCCTCAAGATCATCCAGGAGAAGCACGACCCGGTAGTCCGCAAGCGGATCATCAAGGAAATGGAGATCACCCGCCGCTTCTGCGCCCGCTCGCCGTACGTAGTCCAATGCTACGGCGTATTCGAACAAGGCGGCGAGATCTCCCTCGTACTCGAATACATGGACGCTGGTACCCTCTCCAACGTCCTCAGCGTCCACCAAAAGATCGACGAAAGGTACCTTGCGGAGGTTACCAGGCAAGCCCTCAAGGGTCTCATGTACCTTCACGCCAACCGGATCGTTCACCGCGACATAAAACCCTCGAACCTCCTGGTGAACCGTCGTATGGAGGTGAAGATCGCCGACTTCGGGGTGAGTACCGAGCTCGCCAGTACCATGGCACAGTGCGACTCGTTCGTTGGCACCTGCGCGTACATGAGCCCCGAGAGGTTCGACCCCGATGGTAACGGTGGTCACTACGACTACTCGGCGGATATCTGGAGCCTCGGACTGACCCTCCTCGAGTGCGCTATCGGCCATTTTCCGTGCCTCGCGCCCGGGCAGAGGGCCGACTGGCCGACTCTCATGTGGGCGATTTGCATGGGCGATCCTCCGGCGCCGCCGGCCGATGCGTCGGACGAGTTCAAGAGTTTCATCCGGCGGTGTCTGCAGAAGGACTCGGCGAGTCGGCCGACTGCCACTCAGCTGCTCACACATCCGTTTCTAACCAAGTATGCTTCGCAACCCACCAACTTGTCGCCCCTGTTCAAGTCCCTGAGACTCTGAACCGCGGTTTTTCAAGGAATAAGATTAGTACCATGACCATCGGTAGTACCATTACCATCTACTTATCTAAGTCGTAGTCTATGTCAAACCTGAAGAAATAAAAAAGCCTGACCTTTTTCTTAATAAAATGTAATACCAGATGACCATCAGCTCGAGTCGTTGTTCTGGACCAGTGGTGCTTATGTCAAACCATACCATTTCCGGGAAACCAGAAAAACCTAACCTTTGGCTTTACCATGACCATTACCATGGTTCCAACTATGAAGCACCATTTTCCGACGACACTGGATCACTCTCTGGTCGTCTCGGAGACGGCGTGTGAGGAGACTGCAGCGGGCTTTCGTCTTGACCATCGTGCCTAGACCGGCTACTTTTCTTCCTGAACAAATTGTGACCGAGATGAGCCGCGGAATGACCGATGTGAACGGCAGTCTTCTCGGCATGTTTTACCATTCCCTTGGCAAGTTGCCTCATTGACCCCCTCCCAACCTCAGCTCCCAAGTCTTCGCTTCCCGTCTCGTCCTTTGGAGAAGCTTCGTCAGTAGCACTTAGGTCAAACGCAGCTTCCGATGTCTCCACTCCCAATGTCTCCCGTACAGGCACTTCCCTTTCGCTTGCACGTACAGGCACTTTCCTTTCGGTCGCAGTAGTCGGAAGTTTCGCTTCGGCCGTAGTCGGAAGTTTCTCCGTCGCAGTAGTCGGAAGTTTCACTTCCGACGATATCGTTGTCGGACTGGTCTCCTCCACGGGCTCGGTTAGGACTTTCACTTGCATTCCCTCTCGGACCAGCTCCCCAGAAACATGTGTTTTTCCTTTAGGGGTACCTCGGCTGCCCCACCGCCAGAACTTCCGGCTCTTCTCCTTGTCATCGTTCTCGTCGTCCCAGTCCGGCTCGACTTCGACTCCGTCCGGCAGGAGCTCCCCGGACACCGGTTTCCCCTTCGGAGTCCGTTCCTTGTGGCTCCATCTCCAGAACTTCCGGCTTCTCTCCTTCTCGTCGTCGAGATCGGGCGACTCCGGTTCAATGCAACCCGAGTCCGGGACGATGTCCAGAGGGTCGATTTCCCGACGTCCTTTCCTGCCGATCCATTGCCGTGGTATAGTCCGTCCAGGCCGAAGTATAGAGAAAATGCCCTGATGAATGACCTCGTGCTGGTCTACATGTGTGTGCTTTTCATCATCTTCTTCCTGCAAATGCACCAAAGCTATGAAACCTAACCCTAAACCCTAAAGTGAAGGGTACCTTATCGTTCCTCGGGACATCGGCCTCCTCGATCGTAATGGCAAGGTTGATCCGGCCCGTCTTCACACCTTTCAGAGGTATCGAGAACTCGTGCCGTTGTCCGTCTCTGTACTCCGGACTGTTGAGCATCATCTCGCAATACCTGAAAAACGTTAAACACGATTAAACACACTAAACAAGCAATAAACAATCAGCTGCGAAGTTAAACACCACTAAACACATAGCTGTGAAATCAGACTGATACTAACCCGAGGTCGTCGTCATGGAACAACAAATACATCTCTCTGAACTTAGCCACAAAACGAGGTCTAAACACATAGCTACGAAGTTCAAATGCTAAACACCACTAACCCGAGGTTGTCGTCTCGAAACAAGTCCTTATCCCGAACTCGCAAGATGAGTCGATTTGCTTCGTCCCAGCTTCTAACCGGCAGTCGGAACTCCTCCATCCACTTCGGGTTTAGGGTTTTCCGCTTAACTGTGGTCTTGAACCGGTTCGTGTTCAGCAAGCCTTTCACAAACGGATCGGACAAACCTGTCGAACTTCGCATAAGTTGGTATCCTAAACCCTAAACCCTATGGCCTAAGCCCTAAATCATATCCACGGGACGTACCATTTGCGTCTGCCGGCTTCAGCTGCATACCGTCCAATATTTCGATGAAAACGGTAGCAACCCGAGGACTCTCTGCAAGAAAAAATCATCAATTTCAGGAAGCAAAAAACCACGGTTTATCACCAGTAGTTGAGGGATTTGGAAGTGGTAATGCTGACCATAGGCTGGCAATTTTCTCCACGTTAATCTCCAACATATTTGGCTTAAAGAAACACACGATTTCAGCACAACAAAGCTCAACTTGGTAATCGTCATACCATCACAATGGTGTCCACCAAAGCATCCAACAGCATTGCATCCTAAAGCAACCAGGGTTCAGTACCATGGTAACCAAAGTGAAATGGTAGTAACAAGAAGTACCAGCCAGGTAGCTATACCGGGTAGCTCCGCAACGTCCATCCCGATGTTGGACACGGGCCTCGCCGTAATTTGTACGTATGGTACTTTCTCAAAACTGATACGTAGACGGCTAACGAAAGGCCATTCCCCAATGAACTTGACCCCTATGCGAACCTGAAAGACAAATAAACATGAATTTTTCTAGACCAAAAAAAAAACGACAGTACCTTCCCTTCGAGATGCAAGTTCGAAATATGAACTTTGGTCCATATTCCTCCAAAACGTCTTTTTAGCTGCACCGCGAGGACTGCACTCATGTCGTCTGCTGCCACAAATTCCATAGCACCTTCGAGCACCTGATATACATTAAATTTAATTTAAAAAACAAATCTCTAAACCCTAAACCCAACTTGACACTCACCAAGTTGTCATCGCTCGTAAGAGGTTCGACAGTTCTCATTCCAGTGAAAGTTGGCGGAGTTCTCCCTAAACAGAAGCTCTGGAGCACCGCATCTTGCTGCAAATATACACAATAAATGGTTAAAATACGATAATTTATATCGTATAAATGCATATAAATACGTACAACGGTCCATGGCTTATATCTGTCGAGGAAAAATGGCATGAGGGGTCCCAGAAAATGCGCTGACGCAAATCTTTCCATAAACGCGGGCCACGCCTTGTCCAGAAATTCATTGAGCCACCGGACGCTCTCGAAATCTGAAAGCAACTGCAAGAGTCATGTCAGAAACATGACCGTATCTCTACACCTTTATCCCTCAACTATACATTATTGTCTTCGAAAGCATGGCCCAGCATGAATGCAATATTATATGTTTAAACATATATATCATCGTTAAACAGCCACCTTAACTACCAAAACCATCGCCCAGCATAATTACAATATTATATGTTTAAACGTAGACACAGCCACCCTTTAACTACCAAAATATTAATTATGAACTAAACGATCTATACAATGGTACCTGTTTGCGGGTGGCGTTTTTCCACTCATCATGACGTATACGCTTGCGTATTCGATCGTAATGGCGACTTTCCACCTATTGGACGGTACGATCAGCCTCGAAAATGTGAGAATATTCAGCGTACCTGGTACAGGAAAATGAACCC
Source organism: Selaginella kraussiana (assembly GCA_001021135.1). Lineage (NCBI taxonomy): Eukaryota > Viridiplantae > Streptophyta > Lycopodiopsida > Selaginellales > Selaginellaceae > Selaginella > Selaginella kraussiana. Next base: position 6,847 of record LDJE01078844.1, read on the forward strand.
GACGACGTATATCAGGCAATTGTTCGCTCCCAATAGTGACGTGACCCAAATGAAGGCAAGAACAATTGCGATGTGAACGAGAAATGGGCATTGCTCCACCTTCGACTTCAATGCATCAATCGCCTGCCCCAGAGCTTCTCGCATGTCGATCGCCTGCCTTGCAGCTCCTTGCACATCGATTGAGCCCTCTGAAGTGCTTGCCCCATCCATCGATCGCTCCATTTCTGGGGTTCCTGTGGACTCTGGCTGCGCCATCGCCTTCAGACGTGCAAAGTTTCGCCACCGCGCTAGAACTCGTCGTGCCAGGTGGCACAATCTAGGTCAGAATATTTCGTTGTTTGTTTCAGGAATATTCTCTGACTGTGTCAGAATATTTGTTTAATGTATTGAAATACTCGGAAAAAAAGTCTCACGTTTTACGAACACGGACGCATTTTCTGCGCGATCGATCGATCGAACCTTCTAACTACGTCGATCGATCAATCGATGAATGCTCTCACGTGAGAAATCCCGTCTGCTCCCACACTGCAGTGCGCACACGACGGAGATCCCACCCTTTCAGCGTCCTCCCGGCGCCTTCGACGACTGAAAATGCGACGCCCGATCGAAGGCTGCGTGCTTCATCCTCCCTCTCGACTAGCTTGTGTGGGGGCATGCGTGCGACTTCCCAATTCTCCTTCTCGTCGTCATCATCTTCGTCGAAGCCATCGGCTGGCCATTCTGACGCCTGAGATATCGTCTGGCTGGAAATCTTCGACCAATCTGGGACACTCATTGGGGCTGAAATTCCAAACTCTGAAGGCCTGGTGGAGGCTCTCCATTTGCTGAACGTTGCCACCTGGCCATCTTGCAGACCTCCGATCGTGGTGATCGACGATCCCCAGACATCCTCTTCAGAGAGCTCATGAGCTGTGGTGGACAACGACGATGACGAGGAAGTCGATGTCGATGCTCCTGGCGGATAACAATTACCGAGCAAACGATCACGACGAACCGTTGAAGCTTGCTGGTGCTGGTGCTGCTTGTGCTCCCTGATCATGTTCGTCAGCCCGCTGGTGATCCTCTCACGATTCACAGTTCTGATCATCTTGAACTTGCAAAAACGAGAATTCCAAATTCTCCCGATCCCAAATCCCAAATTCCTGAATGGAGATTGTACTTCTCGAGGATGTAGATGATCAGAAGAGCATTAGGGGTTCCAGTGAGCCATGGGTTTAAGAATGCAGCGTTGTGTCCCGCGCGGGGACGTGTGGTGGCGGCCCGCATTCCCCGCGCGGGGCGTCAACGTACTGCGCAGGGCGGCCACAGTGGCGTCTAAATCGCGGGACCCGCGCCGTGAGAGGCCCAGATTCTCTGAGCCTGACGCCCACCGCGCTACAAACCGCACGGCGACGGGCTGGGCACATGGCGTGGGACCCGCGCGGGGGGTCCATGATCGTAAGTGACGACGTACGAACTCCAGAGTGGCCAGGTACGGTACAACTGTATGTGGCCCACGTGGCCCCCTCCACGGACGTACTATTTGCATTATGAATCACCTCAGGACACAAGGCCCACATTGTTAAACCCATCGCAATATACACTTGATGTTTGATTTATGTACCTTGTAAGGCCTAGTCGTCACTTCAATATATTTTGATTGCGATGGGCAACACTTCTTGAATAACATGAAGAAACTTTGGGCAATGTTTTTTGTCGAGTATGTAGGCGTCAGCGGACCACATCAACAAGAGGGCTTGTGGGAGATGGGGCCACCTCTAAAGCGGTCTTTCACGATAGGTTTACAATACTATTGAAACTATACACTACAATTTCCAAAAGATTTGATTCATTTGCTTGTTTAACTAGTCAATTGTTCTACACCATTTGCCAAATTGTCTATATGATGATATCAGAGCTCGTGTTTGCATACCCTACTGCAATGTCACTATCCTTCATTGATGAATCCATTTGTTTTAGGTCCATCCATGTAGTGGACAAGTCCCGAGACAAGTTGAAGAATTGATTTGTGGAAGTGTTTCAATCGGGGACACATCTTTGCAATGTAAACTACCGCCTTGACACAACATACTGAATGTTTTGTTAACACAATACACTAATTGCACATGTGTTGGTTGTACTCCTTCAATTGAACATACCAATGTTCATTTTTTTGAAGAACGTCATTTTCGTGGACGGTGCCGTGACAGCATTGCTTGATCTTGCTCCTGATTTTCCATCGATCTGCCTCATGCAAACCCAGTTGATCGTGATAGCTACCGGTTCTTTATAGGGATGGCCATGGAATTTGGGGCTCCATTTGTCCAGAGATCATTGTAAAGCTTACCGTGCAAATGAAAATGCTAGACGCGTTCATCTTAGAACGTTCCAGGTACAAACGCACCATCCCAATGATCCCATATTGCGTATGGAAATATTTGCCGTAGGAACGTTCATAGCCATTTCATTGATGATCTATTATATTCTTATAGATTCCTCCATGCTTCCGAGATGATTGTACAAAACATTGTACACTTGTTTAAAACATCAAGAAATGAACAGTTTAATAATTAGGGTTTTAGACAAATTAGGGTTTAGGCGGGAGACGTTTCTTCAATGGCGGAAACGATGGAGCTGGACGCTGCGTTTCCGAGGGTGACGGCCAACTACATTTGCACGGTAAGCTACAGGCGTAGCTACACACGAATGATTACGGTGGTGTGTTTCTAGGACGAGAAGTTCGAGCTGCGGAGGCAGCGTTACAAGGGCCAGCAATACAGCCATCTCTACTACTGCCGTCTTCAGAAGTTCCGTGGGACGCTGGACCCTCTGGTGCGGCGACGCTGGCCAACGTTCCCAGGTACAACGTAAATCTTTGAAAGCATCATTTCCTTCGTAGTTTGCCCAATTTTGGGACTAGAACAGGGGAAGCACTGTGTCATCATCGGAACTATATACAAGCACATGAAGCTCAAACCATCAATACTTGACGAATACGCCAAAGAGGTACGCTTTTTAATTGTACTTTAAATATTTTTTTAAAATAACTATACGATCGTTAATACACAGCGTTCGAAGGAGCCATTAGCAGGAGCTCACAACTTTATGCATCCCGATGATCACATCATACTTGAGGATGAAAGCGGTCGTGTTCGACTGGGCGGAAATTTGATAGTTCCATCTACGTATGTCACGGGTAAGCTTTAAACTTTCGCTGAACGCCTTGGTTAACTTTAACTACGTTGTTACAGGCATAGTACTCGCGGTTTGTGGTGAGGAAGGTAAAGATGGGGAGTTCGTAGTTCAGGGAATTCTGGACCCTGGTTTACCACCCCAGAAATCCCTAAACCCACCATCAGGCAAGTATTTTTTGATGAAAAATACGGTGCTTATTTACGTATTTATTTAGAGGATAAGTATGTGGCGTTCGTCTCCGGGCTGAGAATCGGCAGCGATTCATGCGACCCCTTGTCCATACAGCTACTCGTGGATCTTCTAACTGGCCATTTAGGCGAGCAACAGGTTTGATTTTCGTAGTTGTTTTCGTGTCATGTTTTCTAAAAGTTGCATTTTTGCAGGAACAAAGCATGAGCGCTAAGATAGTTCAACTGGTAATCGCCGGGGACTCCGTTGATTTAAACCAGGCATCATTAGCCGGTCAAGTACGTATTTTTCGAGTATTTTCGTATTTATTGCTATTTTTCGGTATTTTTTGTGACGATGTCTCATATATTTATTATTCCACAGTCAGTGCAACTCAAAGAGCAAGCAAAGTTGGTCGAACCCGTCAGAGAACTCGACATTGTACTAACTCAGGCAAGATGCTCCTCGTACATTCTAGACCAAAAACTTTGATTCCATTGTTGTTGATCACAGCTGGCTGCTGCAATGCCCGTGGACATAATGCCGGGAACCATCGACCCTGCGAACTTCACGTTACCACAGCAGGTACCATGGTAACTCCAGCGTTTACACTCCGTGGTTAACGCCCGTTGGGTTCTCAGCCGTTGCATAGGTGCCTGTTTTCGGGAGCGAATACTTACAGTACCTTCCGATCGACCACGAATCCGCACAACTTCCAAGTCGATGGTATCGAGTAAGTGTTTGCAAGTGGTGAACTACGATTGGATGCTCATGGTATGGCAGGTGATCATCCAAAGGTTTCTTGGCTCTTCGGGACAGACCATTGACGATTTGGGGAAATATTCAGAGGCCAAAGATGTGCTGGAATTCATGGAACGAACGCTCTGCTGGAGGCATCTTGCTCCTACTGCGCCTGACACTCTGGGTACGCATCTCTTTTTGGTTCCATTTTTTCGCAAAATTATTTAGTTTTCAATTCAATTTAATTGTTATTCAGCCTGCTACCCTTTCACGGACATGGATCCTTTCACTGTAGAGAACTGTCCCCATGTTTATTTCTGCGGGAATCAGAAGACTTTCATGTCGAGAGTGATCAAAGGTATGTTACTATCGTGGTTAACCATCGTGGTTAAAGTGGGAACTGTCGCAGGTACTAGCGGACAGACCACCAGGCTCGTCGCTGTTCCTCGCTTTTGTGAGACTGGGACCGCAGTGCTGGTAATTGCATACATCATTATTGTTTTTTTATTTTGAAAATATTCGACTGCCCACCATTGTTTTTCTCTGCAGATCAACTTAAAAAACCTTGAGTATCATCTCCTGACGCTATCGACCTCAAGTTTGATGCGGGAGGATCATTAGGCACTAAAAGACTCGGATATGGAATCAGAGAGTATCAATTGGCACTGAAAAAGCTTATGATTTGATCAATTTTGGGTCGCTATAGTTTATGATCTTCATGGTTTTGCGAGTATGATCAATCAGGCACCATCTACATGGGAAAAATCATGAGAGCTAGCACCAGTAGCAGTAGCAGTACCAGCCGCAGGTGCAGCTGGGCCAAAGGCAAGGACTAGCACTGTACTTAAAGTGGGGTATGGACGGGGGCATCTGGAAAAGAATGATTGCACTGGGCAATCAGTGACGTCCATAAGGTGGAATCTGCTGCTGACCCAGCGTTAACCATGTTCATCA
>LDJE01078892.1:0-12058 GCA_001021135.1 Selaginella kraussiana
TAACTTAATAAATAAGTGAAATTTGACGCGATAAGAATGAGTGGATTAATAATACTCTCAAGGATACTAATTGCAATCGTAACACTTACGCAACAGGTGCTGCTTGTTCAGCTTAACACTGATAAACACACATTCCGCTGCTGTTTGAGAACTAAGATACGTGTGAAACAACAAAAGCACTAGCAGGTGGAAGCAAGCGGCTTGCCACATAAACCGGGGTTATTCGCAAAGGAAGAGCTGTCCATCGCGTTGAATGGTGCTTCCTGAGGTATGGGGCCTTTGAGTTGGTTGTTGGAAACGTTGAAGTATTGGAGGTTTGAGAGTTGTGCTAGCGCTTTAGGAATACCACCGGTTAAATGGTTCCTTGAGAGATCCAGCACAAGGAGCTTGGACAGTTTAGACAAGCTCGGTGGAATAGGACCAGAAAGCTGGTTGTTGTCCAAATTCAGACCGGTCAAAGAAGTCAACAACCCCAAGTCAGGAATATTTCCGGATATCTTGTTTGAAGACAAGCTCAGCACTGAGTTACCTCCAAGTTCTGGGACCATAGGAAGCTTAGAGAACCAGGATGGAATTTGGCCTTCCAAACCACAACTGTCCAGTTCTAGAAAAGATACCCGTGGAAGCGTAGCCAGGCCAGAGATACTGCTGAAGCTCAGCTTGTTATTTTTCAGTGTGAAGATTTCGAGAGACATCAAACCGTTTAGCTGAGGTGGTAGACCAGTCAGTGCGTTGGAACTTGCATCCAAAGACATGAGCCCCGTTGCTTTTCCAAACGTCTCAGGAAGTGTGCCTGTGAGTTTGTTGGATTGCAGTCTGAGCCTGTTCAAACCTGGCTTAGCAATAGAAGGGGGTATGTTCCCAGTGATAGAATTGAAAGACAGGTCGAGAACAGATTCACCCTTGTTGGACTTGAGGTCGATGTCTGCCAGCCACTTTGGTATCTGTCCCTTGAGACCACAGTTGGACAGCGAGAGTGTATATAGGTGAGGAAGCGTTCCAAGCCCAGAGATAGCTTCAAAACTCAGTGGATTATCGTCCAAGTAAATGGATTCCAGATTTACCATGCCTTTCATGCTACTTGGAAGCCCAGTGATGGAATTGTTGCTGAGCTGCAAACCACTGAGAGACTTGAGATTTGTTGAGAAACCTTCAGGAATGCGGCCGGACAAGGAGTTGCCAAATGCAAACAGAGACTCCAGCTTCTCAAGTTGCCCTAGTGACTCGGGGATTTGGCCGGTCAACAAGTTAGATGAGAGGCTCAGAGTAACCAGGTTGCTAAGAGCACCTAAACTACTTGGTATTGTTCCCGTCAAGCCGGAGCTTTCAAACTCGATTGTCTTGAGCGACGTCATTTGTCCCAGACTTACAGGAATGGGACCCCTCATGCCTGCATTACCTGATATGTCAAGGGACTTGAGGCGCTTGAGTGAACCCAGCGAGTCGGGTATCTTTCCGGTGAGTTTCGTGTGTGCAATGGCCAGTGTCTCTAAGTTAACAAGGCTGCCGAGCTCTGACGGTATCGTACCACTCAGCTCCTGAATGTTCGACAGCTGAAGAGACTTGAGTTTGGCCAAATTTTTGAGCGAGGAAGGTATTGGGCCGGTTAAGGAAGTGCTTTGCAAGTCGAGTTGCTCGAGGTTGGCGAGCTTTCCAAGAGATGCAGGGATGGAACCCGAGAGCTTGCTGCAGTCGGAAAGGTCCAACACCTTGAGCTGTGACATCTGGAAGATGAATGCCGGAATAGGACCCGCAACGAAGTCGCTCTGGCTTAAGATGAGGTGTGTAAGCTTGCGAAGATTTCCAAAGAACGATGGAATGCCGGGTGGAGTTGCATCCGAGCGGATAAGACGGAGCTCCTGCAAACCCACCAGTTTACCCAGAACGGGAGATATCGGGCCTTCAAAACGGTACATTGATAAATCGAGAACCCGCAGGCTGGACAGTTTTCGAAGAGAAGCAGGAAGTGGTCCAGACATGAAGTTGTTCCCCAAGTTGAGAACTTGAAGGTTCGCCAAGGCCCCGAAGCTGCTTGGGATGGGACCATCCAACGCAGTGCCGGAGAGATCGAGTACCTGGAGCTCCGTAAGTGATGAGAGCTTTGGAGTTAACTGGCCATGTAAGACGGACGAGTTGAGAATGAGCACGATGACACGGCCACCTTTGTTGCACGAAACACCGAGCCATTGACAGCAGTCTGTACCTTGCACCCAAGTGCTTAGCGATGACTGCCTGTCTTCATCTCCACTCTTGAATGCAAGTAGTGCCGCTTGGTCTTTAGCATTGCAGGAGCCAGATGAGATGAGAAGAAGGAAAAAGGAAAAAGCGGAAACCCAACAAGCTCTTGCCATGGCAAATGCAAGAACTACTAAATGCTTAAATGCCTCGAATAAAAAGCATGGAAACGAATCATTGCGTTTGGTGGCAGCATCATCCTGCCTTCCATGATTCACAGGTATGGGCTGCGGGAATCGGGATGCAATATATAATATTCACAAGTCGCCATTTTAATGCTGGCAGTGAAGTGTAGCACTAGCAGATAAGTACAGCTTGCTCCTGACGAGTCACAATATTTTCCACCTCCATTAATGCAGTCATAAGCCTCGGGGTCTGTAAATGCCATGAGGCCATGGCCCTTATGAGGACATGAACAACAGCCCATGACCATCATGCCCGCCATTTCCTTGATTAAATCATTAAAAAATGCGGCTGTGAAAATGCCCAGAATCCCGGCCCGGCTATTACATGTATCGCCAGCGCCGCACAGATGTATTTACAGGTATCATCCCGGAAGAATCCTAAACTCCGAGACAAATCCTAGAGAATCGCTTGGTGGTCCAGTTCCAACGATTGGTGCCTGGCACTAGGAGAATCGCTCGGCGGTCCAGTTCTCTCGACGACGAGCACGTGGTACGAGGTGGAAGATCGCCGCAGCGATTCGTAAGAACCCTAAATCCCGGCAGCATTTTTGAATGTGATTTAATCAAGGAAATGGCGGGTATGATGGTCATTCATGTCCTCATATGGTATTTACAGACCCCGAGGCTTCTGACTGCATTAATGGAGGTGGAAAATATTGTGACTCGCTCCTGACGGCCTCAATGTGCATGACTGATGAGAAAGGCAGAATGCCAGGAAAAGATCAGCTGCATTTCTTAAGTCGACGGAGGTGCAAGCGCCAAATTTTCTAATACTCTAAGAAATGACTATGGTGCGAAACCACAAGATTATCCTTGTATAAGATAAGATAAGAAGGTTTAACGTCAAGACCAACTATACATTATACACTATGTAACATCAGCTTACAGGGTTCGAGGTGCATGCATATGGTTATTGGTTAGCGCATTACCTTGTAAGAAATCTAAGTGGGTTTTTGAGGGTTTGTTCTAATCTTGCAAAAGCAAAGGTTCTGTAATCATGCTTCTCATCCAAATCATATTCAAGCCGAGCATTTGAACAGAACTCACAATCATTTTTGCGCTTGCTAGAGCCGTACACCAAATGCCTAAGTGCGTGCAAAAACGACTGTAGAGTATAATATTACACGGTGGGAAGCCACTCGGGTATTGGCAATTGCGATCAATCCGGGTCGAAAGATTGTATTCAAACTTGCCGCCAACTACTGTCGAGTTCCTGGGCATGACAGCGAAAAAAACATTGTACCATCACAGTTTTCTAACTACAGCTCACAAAAGGTTAGCAGCAAATGGCTGTGTTCGTCACATTCATGTCCATCCAGACCGTGACTGACTTTGATAGGGTTCACTGCAGTAGGCTTTGAAGAATGAGCATTCAATGGCTACTCCCAAGTTGGATTGGATACTCTTCAATCTGCTAAGAGTACACTGGGCTCAACGTTATGGGGACAATCGGTCAATAGTAATACATGTGCATGAAAGACAATCGTTTGCTTAAAAAAAACAGGGGTCTATCAGAGGAGGAATAAAAGATTTGCAACCTGTGCCTCCTATACAAGTCCGCAAACAGTCATCTTGCAGCGGAAGATGCCTTGTCCGTGTTGGGAGAATGGGTTCACCATTCTGAACTTATATTTCATTAATCTGAGTCCGATTGGAGTGTAAAATGGTTGAAGCATTCCTTCAAAAGGTTGTGTGGCTTGTAGCTGGATGGTGACAGTTTCTGAGCTTCAAAATCGATCATCGCATGCATACATCGTATTCGCGTGCATTACATACATTGACGGCCTGAACAACAAACTCTAAAGAACAATTTGCTGCGCATGAATAGGAGATTGACCCTGAACGCTACATTATTAGCGGGAGTTTGGCACTGTTCACCCATATAGGGATTTTGTCATTTCAAATTTCGAGCTTGGAAAAGAATGGGAGCATTATAGGGTTCATTTCATGTTTTGGGATTTACTGGGACAGTTAACTTGTTAAGGCATTGGACTTCGACCGGATGTTCAAATCTCTGACTCACATTACTTGTCAGGGCATTGGGCTTCTTTGACCGGATGGTTCAAATCCCTAACTAGGATCACAGCTTAACTTGAGTAGTTAATCAATCAAACCAGCGTCTTACTATAAATTTGTTCGAAGTAATGTTGGTTGCGTAGAATGCAATGCTCTATGTATATGTCCACAGAGAAAATCTAGTTGAACTTTCAAAGCTGAGTCTTTTCACTGAGCGCTATGTTGGATCAGAACCAGAAGATATTCAATATGATGAAGACATGTGAAGAGGCCGGATGATGATTCAAGTTGGCATGGTCGATTTATCGACGATGCATTTTATTTTACTTCTGAACATGCCCGGACTAACGAAGCCTGCTTGCCGCCTGTGGTACACAGCGTAACGTTGAACACGGTGCAGATTTTCTTCTCGAGCGGTGCAGCAAGTACAGTGACTTTGTTTGGAGGTAGTAGCTTCTGTCGCAAGATGATTGATCGAACATTATCCCAGCTCGTCTGTGTTATCAAAAAATACGTGGGAAAGACCATCACGATGGGCAACACCACAATGGCTAGAATAGTATGAATGTTTAGCCGATGTGGGAACTGTTCCGAGTTAAACTGAAATCCAAAGCTTAACTACTCAAGTTTAGATGTATGTTAGATCTGATGGATGAGAAGGACTTGACACAATTACTATTTTCCCGCCAGTATTTGACACTCAAACATGCGAGTATTTGACATTATGAGACACAAGTCACGAAGACATGTTTATAGATCAAAACAATCCTGTGAAGGAAAATGACATGAAAATTTATTAATGGGTACAAAAAAACGTTCCCCTTCTTCGTCTCCGAAAAGAGCATAGAATCAGTTGCTGCAAAGAAGGAAGAACAAGAGATTCTCAGGTAGAAGACATTCCCCCCATACGACCCCACCCATCCAAATGTTCAGTCCAGAATGCGGTATTCCAAGTTCAGATTCTTCTTAATAATCTCGTACGTCACGAAGGCGATCGCAATGGAAGGTACAACCTACACCCACCAGTGCCATGATTAAAACCAATGTTCAACTATAAAAAAAAGCAAAACCCTAAACCCTAAACTGCGACATACCTTGACAGAATTGGGAACAAGTCCCTTGTAGAGAGCAAGAAACCCCTCGTTCTTGACAGTCTTACTGAAGGCATCGATCATGCCATTGTAATGGATCTTGGCACCACCGTTGTTGTCCCAGCCGCCCATCTGCATCCTTCTTCTGATGACGTCCAGTGGGTACGCCAGCGTCTGCCCAGTCGCACCAGCAACGGCACCACATCCAAGCTTCACCACCACTGGGAGGTCACCATCGGAAGCCTTCTCCATTTGCCCGAAGGGCTGGTCCTTCACAAGCCAGTCCTTAAGCGACTCGTAAACGGCAAAGTTAAGGCCAACGTACGGAATCTGTGAAACGGATGATTGCATTTAAATCATCGCTGGTAATTACGGGACTTACCACTCCAATGACCGAAGGAAGCCATCCTTTGTACAGCGCCAATGGACCTTCCTGACGGATGATTGTACTCGCCGCATGGAACATTCCATTGTAACTGTTGGGCGTTCCCTTGACCTGTAAAGAACCAGATTCGTTCAGCTCCGTATAAGAAACCCTAAATATGCCTAACCAAAGACCTAACCAGAGGAAACCCTAACCCTAAGTAATCAACAGAACCATTTTTGCTAACCACGAAACCATGAACCAGCAATCATCATTACCTGAACTGTGAGCCTTCCTCTAACCATGTCCATGGGATAAGTCGCAGACATGGCGATAATCCCAGCACAGGCACCGGCGGCTAGACGAAGGACAGGGTTTAGCTCCGCTTGCTCTGCAAATACCTCCCAATTAGAAACAATTAAAAACCCCACGAAATTAATACGTACCATTTCCTGTCTCTTTACGGTACAGCCACAGTATGCCACTGCCAACACAAATCATGACGTCTTAGTTAAAATTACGTATACTATACGATGGAAGCACTTACCGGGAAGCCTCGTCGTATGTCAAGAACTTAACCGCGGAATTTGGTATGATCCGGGCACAGTTAACCCCATTTCCAATGAAGAAACCCCTGAATCCCTCCGTCTTGAGGATCGTTTTGAGGCCCTGGAATGTTCCGCTATACTTCGCATTCTGGGAGTTTTGGACCTGCGTATGCGTATATACGTAAGCATATGCTAGCAGAAAGGAGCGTATTTACCTGGAGTAGAATCTTTAGTCGTTCAAGCGGAGCCACAGCCGTTCGAGACCTGCGCAAAAAAAAAAGGTAAATAATGTCGTCCAAAGAATAAAAAAGGCATGCATGCAATGGGACAAGTGGATTTTATAATATCCCCACCTATGCATGCCACGGAATGCAGATCCCGAAAATATGCATATTCACAAAAGAAAGAAAGCATTTTCCGCAAGAAATTGAATGGGTGCAAAATTCTGTAATACTTACACGCCCCCGGCGACGCCTCCCGCAAAGAGCGATTTCCCGATGGCGATCATCTTTTCGACGGGCGATTTCACGCTCGGCAGCTTCGCCTCCTCCACCAGAGACGCGATTGCGGACGCTGGCGACTCCTCCCGTTCGAAGGCCGGCGAAGATTCGCAAAAGGCGGGTGCGGCATTGTCGGGGCTCGCCATGAAGAGCGCCGAAATCACTAGCGCAAAGCTCGAAATAACCGGCGCTGGCGGCTGCTCCTGCTGATGCTCCTACCTTGAAAATGCAAACGATCGCCGGGCGCCGCGACGAGGAGACGAAGGCGCAACGATGAACAATCGAAGGCGCCGCGCCCTCCCTCTATAAACCCTAAACCCTAACCCGGAGGACGAGAACAAGGTAGCCATGGCGAATCGAAGTTTGCTCTTGTTAAAAACATCGTAGCCGTCAACTTCACTTTCGGGATATTCCCGCGACGGTCGGATAATATTCCGTCACTTGACGGGCACTTCGCCTTCGTATACCGAGGCGCGTCCCTTTCTACCGCGTACAGCCTCCGAACGTATGCTAGCGTCGTCATCGTGCACCAGGGATATTCCCTGGAATGTCCGGCCCGAGAAGAAGTCCGAAGCGCTCCTCGTGTTGGTATCTCGGCTACCCGAGGTCGCGGCCAGCTCTCTGTTCGTGTCCATTACTACCAGAGCCTCGGACTGGTGCTCGGCCTGCCCGTTCTCATCGGGTGTGGCCTTACGAGCTACACAAAACGGCCGATGTAAGCAAGAATTTGATGAAAAAACGAAGGGAAACGCACCGTCGTTGAAGTAGCCGCCTTTGAGGAACGAGAACTCGGCTTCCTCATCTTCGTCGTCGGCCTTCGCATCGAAATTGAGCTTTTGGAAGTCCAGACACAGGGATCCAGTCCACTGAGAGCCCCTGCATTTACCTCATATCTAAGAACGTCGATCCCAATGAAAACCCCACCTCACGAACGCTAGTTGAGCCTCAAAGGGCGTGATCAAAGGCGCGGCGTAGTCTTTACTGTCGATGAATGCCGTCTGGGAGCACGCAACGAGAACGAAGACATCACACTATATGGAAAATATGGGAAAAAAATCTGACGTTAACATCGAGAAAAAATAAAAATAGGTAACACCTCGGGAAAGTTGGCCAATTTTGCCGGATTTGGTTTGCCTACAACCATGGTGTAAGACCTCTTGCCTGCGTCCTTTACCATTTGTTTAATCTTCTCAATCGCCTCAAAGTAGCCAGCTGCAAAACCATGCATGCAAAACTTAAAATAACATAATTAAAATTAAATAAACGATCTATACATACCAACGCCCAGCGTCCCAACCACGATGCCCACAATGTCTGCGATCTTTGCTTGTTCTATCAAGTACAACCTGCAACCCTAGTGTAACCACCGTACTATCATTTGATTACCGTGGTTACCTTCGTTGCAGAGCTCTACTCTGCGTCGACATTTCCGTAGTTTTTCCAGTGTTCGGATCAAACCTGAGGGTCTATACGGAATCCGTTATTGAGAGTCTGGTATAAACTACGAAGGACTCACAGTAGACGTACTGTATGAGAGCATGACGCTGGTTAATGCCGGACCCTCCTTTCCGATCCAGACGAGGGTGTACTCGTGCATACCCCGAGGTGCATTCCACTTGAGTCCCGCTATGACGTGCTCGAAATGCTGCTCGGTTTCTTCTTCAACGTCGTGTGGGAAGTTCACCTCGGTCCCGACGATGTCCGCGAAGGTAACATCAAGCTCGACTCTTCTTTGCTGGACGATGTTTCTCAACTCTGGAATGGCGTATGCGTAATCGAGATCGTATAGAACCTGAGAAAATACGAATGTAATTTAATTCGAGATTTACAGAAAGAGGGATTTTTACCATAAGAGGCTGGCTAGAAGAAGCGTTCAATGCATCGGACGCAGTTTCAAGGTCGATGAAACTTCTCCCAAATGAAAACAGGACTGGGAGGCTGGCGACTCTGAAACGAGTAACAAAGGTTAACCGTGGTACTACTAATCGTTAGGTATGTACTAACGGGCTCATGCAAGCGTGACCATAGTGCACAACACACTGTGCATTGACATGCGCGGCAGCTACTTCATCGACGCAGCAGCTCCCAAAGGTGGTATCGGCCATGACGAAGAACCGCACGGCGCTTCCGCAGGCCCTTCTCAACGCAGAGGCGACCTTGACTGAATCCACAAGGAGCTCATCGGGAAACTGCACTCCGCATTTCAGCCCGAAGATCATATTTTGAGGAATGCGACGGATACCTGAAGAGCAACGCGCAAGAATCCGTGCTGGAAAATGCGCCGCGCAATGGCCGCCACATCGTAGCGCTCCTCCAGCAGCTCCATTCCAAATCCTAAACCCGAGCCCTAACTTTATATAACAACCCTAAACTTCGTAAACCCAAAACCCTAACCAACGCCATGAATCATTAAGAACCCTTACGGAAAAATCAACATTTTTGCCAAGCTTCCTCCCAATGTACATGGAGAACCCGTAGAAACAAAAAGCAAAGGGATGGGGACAGAGAGGAAGGGATGACAAATCCTGATGGTAATGGTAGTACCTTGGTTGTAAACTTTGGAGGAAAATTCTTGAGAGATGCCCTTGTTTATCTTCCTAGAGAGAAAGAGCACTCTTCCTAAGGCTTGATGACAAGTGCAAGGCCAAGCTTGGCACTCTTGTCTAGGGCCGAAGCATCGACCTCTCCCGAGAGGGAGATCATCGACTTGGGCCTCCACTCGTGCTGGACGACGACCCCGACCTTGGCAAGGTTGTTCACGCGCGCCTTGAAGGTGGTGAGGGCGTCCAGGCCAACGCTACCCCCGATGGTATAGAGGTTCTCCTTCTTCGACAGGCTGTGAGACATCTCCGCTCCAACGTTGGTCCTGTTGAACGGGTTCACCATGTGTGAGTAGGACGCCTTGATCACGTCCCCCTTGTCGGCCCTGCAAAAACCAGTCCGAGGTCAGTCCGACTACGTCACTTCGGACTCCGAACTCTAAACATCGTTGAGTATACGAGCTCGGGTATTATACCATAGCGTCCGATAATACTATACGGATACTTACAGGACGAGCGAGGCGCTGAAGTCGTCCTTGCTGATCCCAATGCCGACGTTCGCCTTGGTGAAGGCGCTGGTAGCAGTGTCGAAGCTGAAGTTACCACCGAACGCCAGTTCCTTAGTCCCGAAGACGGAAGAGCCGTCGAGGACCGGGTTCGGGGTGAGACCAATGGTCGCGGTGATACCAGCGTAGTCACTCACATGCTGAACCTCAAGCTACATAGTTCAACCACGCGGTTAACCATCTATAACCAGCGTCTTAACGATACCTTTCCGGACTTCTGGTCGGGAAGAGTGGCGTCGAAGATGGCCTTGGCACCCGGCATGAAGTCCTCAAGGACGACCTTGGAGAAGATCTATATCATAACCACGTTAGTTACCATGGTAAAATACTAAGCAGGGTAGCTTACTGAGGACTTGGTGTCAACCTTGACGTCGACGGTGAGACCCTTGCTCTTGAACTGGGTGGTAATATCGCCGTCAAAAACCTCGCCTTTCTTGATACCATTGGTGGTGAACGCCTTCAACCAGGAAAACCAACGTCATGAGAAAAGCCATTCCAAACACACAAACAAGATGTACCAGTCCAGTGGAGGTCGTGGTGCTGACGGTGACCTTCTGCTCAGCAAGGAAGTCCTTGTAGAGGAGGTCTGAAAAACCATGTAAAATGCCATGTCTATCTAGGATTCAAATCTTACCATTGGTCCTCTTGCCGACATCAGCCCAGAGCCCGGGACGATTCACCATTTTCGTAGCGTATTTCCGAGCGCCGCCGACCTTGCAAGCCTGCATTGAGCCGTCAATCAGTGGGCGCCACGCCCGTAACTCACCTCGCGCTGCCGCAAAATCGCCCAACGAAGCCGCCACAAAGTTAGGGTTTAGGGGACTGTCAGATATTAAAATGCGAGAGCTCTGGTTAGGAGATGTTTTGTTGCAGACCGTCGGATCGGCAGCCCGCCGTCGGATCGTAGAATACGCTTAGGGCATGGGATTAGGGTTTCGCCCATGCTGAGCAGCATTACCTCTACCGCGTATTCCGGCGCAAGAACCAATGGTGAAGCCAGAATCAATGGTAAGCTAAGCTCAATTCTTCAGCTCCAGGATATCACAATGCACATTGCAGGCTCGAAAAAATGGCTCGAAAAATGGCCGCTCTGAGGAATTTCAAGCCACTGGAACGAACCAACCGTTCAACCTTCGTGCTTACCCCACTCATTCGAGCTTTGGGCCAGGCCCGATCGAGGATTGCGGAACTTGCACAGGAAAAGCTTCATGAAGGTTTTCTCCAGGGGCTCTGGCAAGGAAGTGGCTCCTGGATCAGTACATCTTGATCCGGAAGTGCTACGACTCCATCCTCCTCCTTCTGACCGACATGCCAGTCGGCGTTGCTCGTGGTCGCACTGTGGGATCTTCTCCAGCGCACTCAAGACCCTGATCATAGTCAAGTTCGAGGCGGACGGCGAGTACCTGCTCTTTTCAAGGGCGTCCTTGTTATATATATGGCCGAGGAGGCTGCTGACTCGGGTGTGGTGTGGTACTTGGCAGACTGGCAGATTCATCGAGATCACTGGACTACCACCAGCTTATCAAGAGCAGTGAGGCACGGATCATCTACGATCCTGTGTGGTCACTGGAAGAACTGCAGCTGCTGAGGGCTAAAGCGTTTCCTCACATGACAGTGAGGACCAGGTTCGAGAAGTGGGGCGGCATTCCACGTTACGTGCTGGATTGGAGTCTGAGAACATGCTGAAGTCGACTATTTCAACGACTGCGACATTGATTAGGGAGGGGAGAAGCATCTAAATTCCGGACTCCGCAAGTTACAGAAGATGTCTGCTCTGTTACTGCCACGAGCCGTTCCTGCGGGGAATTGGGGAGCGTAACCTTGAGCGGCATGGAAGAGCTTTTCACTATGGAAGACAGCAGCATGCCTGCTCCAGACAAACTCCCGGGTGACATCAAGACGACTCTCCTGAAGCCCAAGTCGAGGAACCAGCATGGATGGGGTTTCATAGCAGGTCGCATGATTGTCCGCGCGACTGTCTCGGCGGAGGAGGAGGAGATGAAGCTTGTCCCT
>LDJE01078912.1:0-11715 GCA_001021135.1 Selaginella kraussiana
GAGAATTGGGCTAACATGTTTTCAGTCCCGATACACCAAAGTAGAAATTGAAGATTAAAGTCACTGAACATTACAACGACCGAAGGCCCCGAGCAGAGGTAGGATGGTGATCAGTAAACCTAAAAAACTTGGCTTTTTATCGCAGTACAGCTCTAGACGCAAGGAGGCGGGCAAGGTATGTAGTGGAACACGCGGCTTCAAGCTGAAGAACTAGAGCGTTCGTTTTGAAACACGATAGGTGCACATTTTTATTCATTTTTCATGGGGCTCGTCTGTCATCCAGGGGAATTAGTTTACCGCACAAGTGAAGCTCCTCTGCAAAGCCAAGGAAAATAGGCTCGCGTCTGGACGAGGAAATACCACCTTACGATCATGCTCGGGAAAAATGAACATTGACCTCGATCGCATTGCACCTGAGGATTTCTGCTTATGTACGCTCTATGTACAACGCTCGTTGGAAGCGGGATGTTTTCGTCTCATTTTTGCATTTTCTTGATCAGCCGCTAGCAAAGTTCCAGACGTTTCGATTCTTTGAAGTACTTGCTTGGTTTTAAACTAATCTCCCAAGCTTTCAAAATTCCCAACTCTCCAGATTTTAAGAATTTTTAACGTCTCGACTATAAAGCGGAGCGTCCACTTGTTCTAGTGGTCTAAAAAAGCCAAGTTTTACAAGGCCTCCTCATTTGAAATTCTGCGAGCATGTCACAGTCATTTCTTGAACAAGTCCTGCATTTTACATTTCACGGCTGAAATATGTTAAATAGCATACCACTGACAGAAGCAGGAGTGATGAGCTCAAAATTTTGATGTTTGGCATCCTGAGCTAAACGTTCGAGTCTCAGTTTTTGTGGCCATTGATAGTGACGAGCTTCTTACTGCATTCAACGTTTTGGTCAAGAGGTAGATGTTGGACGAAGTGGGTAGCAGGTCTTGGTTATGGCATTCACCGTACTTTTCAAAGAAAAATCGGTCATTGCAACCATTTGCATACCATCTTGAGGATACAGCTTCCACGGAGTACCCAGGCCAGATCTCAGTCCTGGACTAAGCAAAGGCCGGTAACACCGGATAAAGAGTCCGTGGCGGCCAAGAAGCGACTTTCGTGTACGTCCAGGGGTGGTGGAGCATTGAAGAGCCCAGCTTTGAAGGGAAAGCCGAGAATGAGGACGTCGCTTCTGGACAGCATTAGATCCGATGCTCCACTACGTACGGAAGATAAGAGCCACTTCAAGCACGGCCAAGAAGATAACTCCCGCACATTGTAAAGGTGAAAACCCAGCCTCAGTGAGTGTAAAGGTCACTCACGACGCTTCTAACAGTGTATTTTCGCATTAAGTGCAATGTTTCAAACAAAAACAGACGACTTTTGTGTTCCCATTCTCTGCATTCTCCGTATGGAAACTTCAATCCAGTTCGGTGTCCCCATAGGCCACAAACTTGTAACGCTGCTGGTATACAGGCGAGGCCCTGAACGTGAGAAGGGCGTCAAACCATTTGGGAAATCTGACAAGATCACCGGCATGGTACTCTCCCATCAATTGACTATTTATGGGGCAGACTATCAAGCTGCCTTGCTCAATGAAAACCCACTCGTCCACCTTCCAGTCCCATATGTACTCACACTCACCGGACTCCCACATGGACCACTTATCCACAGCAAGCTGCTGAAGCCTTTCCTTCGTAGCGCTGCGCTCCAGTCGAATGCCGTATATCTCCTCCATTGGGCGCCGGCGCACCACTGGGCGAGCAACGCCGTCCACGACGCCGCTGGAAGCTAGCCGCTCGGAGTAGTTCGGTGCTTTGCTGGCTGCCATCACCGTCGCCATTGCGGCCATTTGAAACAGAACACGCACAGTACTTTCTTATGTTATTGAAACCTCACATTGCAACATATTTACGATAATCAGCATAAACTAATTGTCCAAGAATCGAAGGCTGAGAGAGAGATTCTTTTAACGTCCATGGGAACCCAACAAATTATAGGATTAGTACTATGGTGAACGAAGGAAGCAAAAAGATTTGAAGTCATGTTGCAAGTTGCTATGTACCAAATAGGTTTGTTGAACCCGGGCTGGTTGTTGCTGCCTTGCATTCGGCTTGGTGATGGTTTCTTTGCAGTCGTCTTGTCAAGGTCGGTGCAAAAAGCTTAGTCTGTTGCCAGTGTTATCTATTCCTGAGGTTCAGCTTTATCGACATTTCTTCAACTAGATCCATCACGGACTGAGCAGTGCATTGATGTGAAATTTCGTGTTGTTGGTATTGTCCTTTGGCATGTGAACAAGCTACCATTTCATGAAGAGGAGTCGTACAAATCCTGTGAGTCATCCCATTCACCAACATTTCGAAGTTGCCTGGACGTCTAAGACGAGGTCCTTACCCAACCGTCATAGTGCCGGTCGGACAAAAGTTCAAACTTCATAGATCACTTGCAAACGTAGGGAGTCAGCGCGTGGGCCGGTTGACTGGGGTTGGGTACAAGTTGAACAATTGATTGTTACTTGTTGAACCAGGGACGGGTAGTATTGTTTCAAGAAAGTCTGCATACAGTATAAATTAAACATCGTTCTAATCGCAGAAAACACACTTGTTTCTTTGCGAAGGGTCCGCTACTAGAGTGTCAATCCCAAATTCCTCATTGCCCGTGTGATCCCAAATTCCCAGTGCAGCATTATTACAACGAAGGAGTATGTGCAGGTCGTGGATAGGCTCAATCCAGCACGCGGGCACAAACTTGAGGTAGACTCCACCGTGCCTCATAGAAGAAATAGAGTCAAAGCAGAACACTCGTCGGACGAACAGTCTACCCACGCATGCGAATTTTTGCTTCGTACTTATCTCAGTCTGGTTGCAGGGAGAATTTTCAGCACCATGACTAGATTGTTGTCCGAGTTCATAGTCTCAGATCAGGCTAGATACGAAACATTTGCAGCAACGCTTCCCGGTCTCCTGTTTATGGTTCTCGTCCTCTTTTCTGTGCTTGTCGTGGTCATGGGAATGTGTGCGCATACGAGTAAGAACTCGGACAACAGAGCAGAAACTTCCACGGAGTCCGAAGGTTCGTGGGACAGGTCTGGTTCACTCGAAGGCTGCATGACTCCAATCACTCGAAAGGAGATAGTGAAGAAATTTCAATGGTTGTCAAAGACCAAAGAATCGAAGAGGCTGCATCTTTTGCAACTAGAGGAAGAGTATCGAAAGCAGGACGAGGTGTTCTGGGAGGATTCAGGCGCGGTCTGGCAGAAGGCAATCATGATGGGTGAGAAATGCGAGCCACCAGCTTTCTCGGGTCTCATTCTTTACGATGAACGGGGAAAGCGAGTCCCTCAGTTCCCAGTCAGGCCATTCAAGTCGGACTCTCTTCCGAATGAGGTCTGTGACGATCTCATTCTAGAAATCCATTCAAAACCTTGATTTTTATTATTCAGGATAAGAGCTCTGGGGAAGTTGGACTTTGAAGATTTCTCCTTGTTACATAATGTGTGCAATTTTCAGCTCTTTCTCGTTGACATATAGATTTTCCTTGAACTCTTGAGGGACATTGCTTGAGCTTTCTATAGTCGTAGCTGTACTATACAATTTTTAATTTGTAGAATCGAGAATCAAAATACGCTAAACCTCTCGAAGTAACATGTTCCACAGAGTATCACAGCGCGGACTAGACTGAATACGTGATTGCATTATTTTCGGAGCATAGACTCACTGGATCTCACTCAACTTTTGTTGGGAGAGAATTTCATAGCAACTTTGACCTGGCCCTTGGTTATTCCAGACGGGAGAATGACGTCGTATGAAGCCTGGTCAGGCATAGCTGCTGCTTCCAGAGGTATCCTGCTCTAGCGCAAGTTCAAGCTGAACTGGTTTACATTAAGAGACGGCTTACTTTGCGGTACCCACGAAGTCATCGCTGCCGAAAACGTGATCTTTATCATAGATTTTGATGAACAAGTCCTCCACTCCATCTTCAACATTGAAGACGAACTTCTGGTTCCAGAGCGGGTTTGAGCCTTGACCTTTCAAAACCACGTGTCACTATCTCAATCAAGCTGAGAGAGCGTTACCTTTGGCTGTGTCACTACGGAAGCTCTGCGTCGAGCACTTCACGATGGCATATGGATCAGATTTTCCTGAAAGAACACGAAAATTCGCAAAAACAAACAAATAGAGATAGCTCACCAAATATATCAGTGTTCTTCAGATCGGTTGCACCCAGCAAAACAAGCTCAAGCGTTCCGGAAGGCATGATGAAGACGATAAATTACAGTTTCTGAAGCAAAAACGTATAAAAACTCAAAGAAACGCACTGACACACTTGCTTGGCGCCAGCGTGACCGTTGGATCATATCTTCTCGTACCACTCAGCATAATGTAGAGGTCGCGGTTTTGCCACGTCATCGCATTAGGGTTCTAGAGTGAAGCTCGCCACTCCATGTCCCTGGAAAGTCTCTCTTCATGCGTGCGTCCGTCGAATTTCGGTAAGTTCGCTTGGCCCACTGGAATGCAATCTCTTGATCTCGATTTCTAGGCGAAGCAGCTCAGGCATGCAACCATGAGCTGGATGGAGCTACCAGGTTGAGCCGTTTAAAGTCCAGGTTCGCATATGTCTTATGGTTAGCAAAGTCTGACTTGTGTTCTTTTACATTCTAGAACTTCGTTGCAGCTGCCGGTAGCGCAAACTTGCGCCTGCTGCAAGTCTGCAGCGAGAAGGACGTCCCGTCGTCGGTCCGTGCGTGCATTCCAGTACAGAGATGACAACTCTGGAGGGACAGTCATTCCAACTATCGACGGGTCGAAACCGTTGCAACAGGAAGAAAAAGTAGGCGTGCTGCTACTCAACTTGGGAGGCCCGGACTCTCTCGCAGATGTGAAGCCTTTTCTCTTCAACCTCTTTGCGGATCCCGTAAGCGTATAGCGTATTCACAGCAGCAGCCTGGCTGAACTCTTTGGATAATTCAACAGGATATAATTCGGCTGCCTCGGCTCTTTCGCTTCCTGCAAAAGCCTCTTGCGGAGTTCATCTCTACGTTGCGCGCTCCCAAGAGCGCTGCTGGATATGCATCCATTGGCGGAGGTTCGCCTTTGAGGAGAATAACGGATGAACAGGTAAGCCTTGAGTTGGACTCCGCTCAGTCGTGTATGTGGTACGTTGTACAGGCGGCAGCTCTCGAGAAAGCTTTGGAGGCCAAGTTTTTGCCTGCTCGGGTCTACGTTGGTATGAGATACTGGCATCCCTTCACTGAGGAAGCTATTGAACAGGTAGTGTTACAGGGGTGTTTTGAACTTGTTGAGCTTTGTGTGAGGCAGATAAAAAGGGATAAGATCACGAGGCTCGTTGTTCTACCACTCTACCCCCAGTTCTCCATCTCCACTAGCGGTTCAAGTCTCCGGCTTCTGGAAAGCATTTTCAGGTGTGTTTTCGTTGTATGCGAGAATACTCGACTTTGCTGTGCCTGTAGGGAAGATGAGTATCTCGTTAGCATGCAACATACGGTCATACCGTCGTGGTACCAACGAGGAGGCTACGTCCAGGCCATGACGAAGCTCATACAGTCTGAACTGGCGAAGTTCCCAGATCCCAGCGACGTATGTTCAGTAAATTGTGGTTGCCTTGGTAATTAATATATTCGAACTTGCAGGTTCACATATTTTTCAGCGCACACGGGGTTCCGGTGGCTTACGTTGAGGAAGCCGGTGATCCGTACAAGGCAGAAATGGAGGAATGCGTCGACTTGATCATGAGCGAGTTGCAAAACCGGGGAGTGAGCAACCCGTACACATTGGCGTATCAGGTATGCTCATCTGGATTATTTGATTTTAATTGTGTAAACTCTTGCAGAGTCGTGTTGGTCCAGTCGAGTGGCTGAAGCCTTACACCGATGTAAAGATCAAAGAGCTCGGTGAAGGCGGCGTTAAAAGCCTGTTAGCGGTTCCCATAAGGTTTAGTTTTACGGAGCCTCTTCTTGGTGCTCACTTCATTCGTGATTTGCAGCTTTGTAAGCGAACATATCGAAACATTGGAGGAGATAGACATGGAGTACAGGGAGTTGGCGCTGGAGTCGGGAGTGGTGCACTGGGGACGTGTTCCGGCCCTCAACTGCGACCCAACGTTCATCTCGGACCTTGCCGATGCAGTGATCGAGGCTCTCCCGTACGTTGGCGCCATGGGCGTTTCCAATGTGGAAGCCCGACAGGTTCGTAAGTGTTAATTTCATCGATTTATTCCAGTAATCTGATCCCGTTTGCTTATACAGACACTGGTTCCTCTTGGGAGCGTGGGGGAGCTGCTTGCGACATATGACACACAAAGACGAGAGTTGCCGGCTCCAGTTGCGGTTTGGGAGTGGGGCTGGACAAAGAGTGCGGAGACTTGGAACGGGCGTGTAGCAATGTTAGCCGTCCTCGGGCTGCTGGTCCTAGAACTGACAACGGGAAAAGGACTACTTCACCAGTGGGGCATTCTTCCGTCATGAAAGGCAAGCTTTCGCTTTTCATATTCTTAGGCTACAGTCCTTCGACAAAAACTCCAAGGCACTAGCTTCGAAGGAGCTTGACGTGTGCATTAGAGCAGTTGGGATAAGCTCAAAGGTATACGTGAAAGGAAGGATGTGTCATCTCCCAAAGTCGCTGAATTCAAAGCAAATTTTTTGGAAGAATAGCGTGTGGTAGTTATACAGAAATCTCATTTGCATTGCATCATATTAGGGTGGCCTAGCCTCAAATTTGGGGGCGCCTATATTTGAGGTAAAGAGATTTTTGATCCACTTCACAAGTGATGTTTCTAAGCCTTCTCCAGGGAAAGCAGCCTTGTTGTTGTTCATGGCGTTGTTAGCAGGCCCGAGAATTTACAGCTGCTGCAATTGTCGAAGTCATATTTCTGAGCATGACGATGTCATCTCGAAAGCTTTTCAGGTAGGCAAACCTCTCTGTCTCTGTTGTGGAAGTTTATAGCTATTGTTTTAGGGGAGAAACGGGAGAGCTTATCTGTTCTCGCATGTAATGAACGTGAGCGTTGGAGCAAAAGAGGACCGTCAGCTCATAACTGGCCTTCATACCGTGTCCGACATCTTCTGCGGGCAGTGTCAAGAGGTGTTGGGATGGAAGTACGAACGTGCCTACGAAGAGTCCCAGAAATACAAAGAGGGTAAGTTCATCCTCGAGAAGGCCAAGGTTATGAAGGAAGACTGGTGAGGCTGCTGGACCTTGTGCACATACTAATGTTCATACCAATAAGCCTGTAATTTTTATGTTTGTAACTGTCATGCACACGTGGGCCTTAGTTGAATGTTGATAATCAAGTATGCAGCCTTTCCGTGGATCATGGATGTTAACGCGATTGCTTCTTGTAAAGGATAGACCTAGTCTAGTTCAAATGCGGAGCATTCAAAGATATCCCATATAAAATTAATGTTTTTACGTTTCTGAGTTAAACTCATAACTTGACGGCACGAGCAGCGGGGCACTGCCTTATTAATTACAATAGTTTCTCAAGAGTGCTTATTAAGCATCAGAAGCTCCCTTGTATTCGCCAATGCCTATAAGGTCCTGTAAAGAAGTATCAGTAGCAGCACAAACACGAAAGACGTACAACCTGGGACGCCCTCGTCTTTGCTCTAGTTTCGGCTGTGGAAGGAATGTCATGGTTGGGCTTAGAGAAGCGCTTCTCACGAAGATCACAAGAGCCCCATCCATCCGAGAACCTGCCTGATCTGCATTCGATCACTATGAAGACAACCGGAAAAACGTAAACAACTTACTGCATGGATGCACGAACGAGGAACTCGGCACGTAATACGTTGGCCGATCGATCCAGCTCAATCTTCCTGTCCCGTATCTCAAACGAAAGGTTGAAGAAGAATGCGATCTTCCTCCAGCCTGTGTACATACATACGTATGCGTCAAGAACGGCGAATGAAAAAGCGAACCTGACTTCTTGATGTATGGTCTCCCATTCATCATCATGTAGTCTCCCTTCTCTAGCACCTGAATGAATACAAAGCGTCGAATGTATGTTCAGAAAGTGCGTATACCTACCGCCATTGCCGAATCCTGAAGGCGTCTGAATACCAATGAAGACGGTTGGCCGCCCTGCGTCCATGGAGTGCTTTCGGCCTGCAGTTGTGCACTGCTTTCTGGCGTCCAACGCTGGATCTGCTGCGGCTTCCTGTCTACGTTTCCCGATACTTCCTGGAGAGCTGGCCTCACACACCGCACGTTGTTCCGCAGCTCGTTTGGACCTTCGAAGTGGCGTTTCAGACCACGGTGCTCCTGATAGCTGCGAGTGACCAATGTACCCACCTGTGGCGACTCCACGACAGGCCGATGCGATTGCACGGCTTGCTTCGTCCGAGCCGCCACCGCCGAGTCGATCGCTGCCCACAGCTCCGCGTCCGCTAGTCCATCCATCTCGGCCATCAAGAACCCTAGACCCCGTTTCAAAATCTTGTACGGTATTGTTCAGTGGTTGACTATGCGAATATGCGTAGTCTATACCGAGCCAGATATTATTTATGAATGTGTGTTATAATAAAGTAACAAGTGGCGATCCCGATACAAAAAAAGCTGCCCAGTCTCGCACTCCATACTTGGGAAGTCCCCACTCATCTTCGATTCCGATCATGTATTTCATAGCCTCTTGCAAAGCCTTACCTACACCATAACCCTCAAAGAGACCACTGTAAAACTTAACCATCAACATCTGAGTCTCCTCGTCGGGTACATTCCAAAGTGAAGCAATGCAAGCCGGCACGCCGGCTATGTGAAACGCCCTTGGCAATCCCAACATACCCTCACCATGCACTTCTCCAATTCCAGAAGTGCAGGCACTCAATACCACTGCTTTTGTTTTCAGCATGCCTCTGATATTGTCTGTTGATAACCTTCGGCAGTGCAAGAGTGAGCCTGCTCGATCACGTCCATCAACTTCGATCATGGTCTCCTTGTTATTCTCATCATAATCATCTGGAGCAAGCAACATTGCTCCTTGAGGATACTGGGTATTGACCTCTGCGTGTGTTGCAATATGAGCCCAGTAGCAATTCACCAAGCCACTCGTGACTGCACTCTTTGTAGCCTGTTGTTGCTCCAAGTGGTTGATCTCCATTCCAGCCTTGTGGAGTATTTCTTTGATGTGCAATGCCTCCTCCTGTGCAAATTCCAAATTTCCAGTTGGGTTACCCACCACCAGCCCAACCTTGTTGCTTGAAGTGTCGTCAAGTTCTTTCATGGCATTGTTTCTCTGCTCACAAAATTTGAAGATTCGCATCGATGGGCAAACAACGACCTCGTACATTTGAATAAGGTACTGTTCTTCGAACCCTTCATCACCTTCGTCCTCTATGTTAACAGCATGAAGAGAATACCCGGCCAGAACCGAACTAAGTCCGGGGTATAGACTTGCAGAGAAGGGCAGCCGGGAGAGTTCCTGTAACGTATCTTGTATAGTTGTATAAAACAAAATGCATATGAATACGTACCTTTGCAGGAATAATTACAAGCCGCTTCGCAGACACATCCTTCAGAAGTTTTTCATGAGGTTGTATGAAGAAAGAATATATCATCTTGAGATGCTGGCTTGATAATCTACAACTGTCAATGGCTTGAAGAATCCTCTGTACATGCTTCATACAATCATTTGCTGCCGCACACAATGGTGCTTTACCAGCGTGTAAAGAGTAACTATGGATGTCATTGTCACCAACTCTTGAAAGAATCAAGAAAACTGTGTCCCTGAATCTGCACCCTCAAGTATGTCAACCATCTGGATATAACCATCTTTTTCACTATAGTCGAATGCAGCCAGTTTGGACAAATGTTCAGCACCTTCAATCCCAAGCACACCAATCTGGTGCACCAAGTCTCTAGCACGCTCCCGTTCTGCCCAGAGCACAGCCATATCCACCCTTCCAGCTTCCAAGTAGCAGACTTGTATCGTCTGAAACATAGTCGAAACTGAAGCCTTGTCAAGAAGTTTGATTCTTAGTTTGCTAATTGAGCCCATTCTCTGCTCCATCTCGAGAAAATGCGAAAATGGCTGGAGTAAGCTATCGAGTATCTTCAGTGGATTGCCTTCCCAGTAGACCTGAAGAAGTTGAGATCGCTGGCGAAGGACGTCCCAGTAAAGTTCCATACTTTGTTGCATCGCTAAGCTCTCAGCATGACATAGCAAGCTATCGAGTATTTGAAACATGTCCTCTCGCTGTTGAATGTCATGCTCATTGTGGCGAAAGCCAACATACGCAAGAGTTTGCAAGGCCAATACGGCTTCCGTGCTAGCCGGATAACACTTGCTAAGCAGCTCGGCTGCATTTGCTTCTGCATCATCCAGATAAACATGTGCTTCTTCAGGGATCTCCAAGGTCTTTGATAAGCACTGATCGATGGCATTTCGTAAGTATGACAAGGAGTACTCACTTCTTGTGTTTGGTACTCGAGAATGGAATTTGGTGACCTCTTGAAACAAGCTTCGATCTTCTTCACTAGACTCAACTCCCAGTCCTTGAAGCTTCTGTATTAGTCCAACACTCGACTTTGTAACTACATGACACTTGAAGGGCCAGAGCGAGTCAATTTCCTGGCCATCATTTCGCTCTCCTGTGTACAATTGGAGCTGGTGTTCCAAGTCTGGAGTATAAGTTAAATGCTTCAGGGCCTCTACATATTCATCATAAGCCTTTCTTGACTCCCCTTCGTTGTTGTAAATGTCAGCCAAAACTATATTCGATATAAAGCTGGTAAAATGGAACATGTGAAAATCATGAACTGTTTTCCTAGTAATGACATGTAGTGAATCGGACACTCTCCGCTGCTCTGTTAAATAGCCGTTTTCTCCAAGAGCAGTTGCCTGCCGCCCAAGTGCAAGTGCCAAATATTCTACATTTCCAAGCTTTATGGCTACCTCTGACATTTCTTCGGCCATCTCAAGTTTTCTAACGTTCAAAACGGAACCCATGGTTTCTTGAAGCAGGAGGCACTCAAACCTCAGTGCATAGTTATCCGTAGCCGTATGCTCTTGGCACTTTTCTAACCATGAGAGTGCAGCCACTCGACCAGTATCAGCATACTCTTTCGCTATATGATAAGCAGCCCATGCTTGTCGTTCACTGTTGTCCTTGCAATACCCTTTCAAGGCATCCATCAGTTTAAATTCCCAAATGTCTTCGTCTACAAGTCGCAAAGCTTGGCCAAGACGTACCTGCATCAAGTATGACCCTCTCAAATCACCCAATTGAAAAGCTCTTTGATGCTCTATTGCATACATGCTTACATTTCTACTGGAAGTATACCAGGCCCCGACTACTGCTTCTTTCACAAGAGACATAGACCTCACTATTGAGTATCCTTCCTGTTCCATAACAGTATTCTCTCCTACCTGGAGATTGTTGTCTTGTTCCATGTTTAGCCGTAGCAAACGCTTGAGATCTGGAATGTGGTTCAGCGTTGGAATTCAGCTGCAAAAGTAAACTGTGCTGACGTGGGTTAACGAGCGCACGGAGATTTAATTTATTTATTTATTTTGAAAACAAAGTGTATTATACCGCATCACTATCAAGCTGGAAGGTTATGGCAGTTCCCGAAGGCGACGCCGGAGTAGAGAAGCTCATGGGGTACAGCGAAAGCCAACCGATACAGGACACCACAGCAGACTCCGCACCTGTGCTACCTTGGACGTCGGACAAGTTACAGTCACACGCACCGTTCGCTCATGTCTCGGCACCATCC
>LDJE01079335.1:0-15057 GCA_001021135.1 Selaginella kraussiana
CTAACTTCACACTCAGAAATGTAACTCACTACGTCGAGTAAAAAATTTGCTCCGTGTCTACGCCACCCTGAAAATGGGATGAAAATAAGAATGAACTTGGAAGAAAGAACGAATGTACCTGACAAAGACAACCAAATAACTTCTTCACTTTGCTCCCGGTTTTCTCCTTGAGTGAGATCATGGCGATGAACTCTTCACCTGCCGCTAGCGGTCCCAGTTTCCAGTTCGGATCACGACCCAAAGCACCCGTGACTTCAGTCTGATTGAAAGATATGCAGTCCGCTCATCGATTTCAGTACAAGAAAAATTAGGTATGTTCAATAAAGTCAGAACACCAAGAGGGCACAAATTCCGAATCGACGAACTTCCCAGTTGCACTTTCCAAGGCCCGTACAAAGACTCGTAACCAGTCCAACAGCAGCATCACGCTCGTAAACCGCATTCTACACAACAAAAATTGCTTACTTTCAGAGGCTTGATTCTACAAATCCTACCTTGAGCAGATTCACAGCCACCCAACGGCCCCTGAAGCCACGGGAAACAACAAGCCGCACAATCCAAACAACGGTCCCTTCGAAGAACAAACAACATTAGATAAGATAGAAAATCCTTTGAATTAAGCACATAACACAGACCTTCCGGCTCCTTGGATCCAACATACCCGTTGGCAGTCAATGTAGCAACTATCGTCCACCAAGAGGTCGCGAGATATCTTGTCAGCACTCATCCTCACACGCTTGCCTTGCGTCAGGGCCCCAAATCCCATAGGAGTCGTTGAACAGGTTGCTGCAAGCAGAAACCACCTCGGACGGAACGCCTTGCTTGCAGCCATGACGCGCATAGGTAACCGGCGGCTGCGTCATTACACCTGCAGCAAGAACATTAGGGCCTACATTCAGCTCTCGTCCTAAACTGGCAATTTGCCCTAAAACTTTCCCGCCAAAGCCCTTAAAAGAGCCCTAAACTTGGGTTTAGTGGAGTGTAACCGAGATGGCGTTGCGAGCGCCAGAGAGCATGGTATTCACGCGTTTTCACGCGGGGGCGATTCCGAATGGAATCCTTGAGCAGTGCAGGGGCCTCTTCTCATCATTTTACGGAGTGTGGGGCGAAGGTGCTGGTCCGGAGCTTGTGGGCAAAAGGGTGAGAATGAGTGCCAAAAAATTTGAGCGGGAATTGCTGTTTGATTCGAGCTGTTACGTTGTTGCTGCGATGATAGGCGAGAACGTTGTTGGCCACGCAGCTTGCAGGCGTTTCCACTATGAACCTCTCCAAGGTAGTTGGTTATTATTTGTAGATGGTTCTAACAATACTAATTGATGCTGAAGGAAATGTGGTGTGGATCACCCAGCTTGTAGTTCATCCCGAATATCGTCGCAGAAGGGTGGCTACAAACATTATTACTGTAAGAAAAATGTGGCATCCTTGTTCCTCTGATGGTATTTCTTTCATTTCAGAACTGCGCTTACGAGCGAAGCGATGTTGTCATGGGCCTTGTGTCCAGTAACCCGTTTTCTGTTCGAGCTTTAGAGAAAGCAACGCACAAGCTAGCTTCCTTGGAACTTATTGCAAATCATGCTTCCAGAATTCTTAAGTTATCGCAGGTATTTCTTTCTAGTTTTGTGCTTTGATCATTACAGTTTTCACGTTTTCTTTGTAGGTTCCTTACATTAGCAACAAGCAAGTGCATCGTTTTACAGTGGATACAGAGTTTTTTGTGGACCATTCCGAAGTATGCTTTTATGCTTGTGAATCATCTCTAGTTTATCTTTTGTCTTCAGGTCAATCGTGCTCTACTAGAAGAGGAGGATTGGAAACTTGGACAACTGAAAGACGGACATGAATTTATTTGCATTGTTTCTTTATTGAAGACGTGAATAATGCTGGGGCACTGCCAATGTATGAATGCATGTATGAAATGTATGAAATTTTTGTGGATTATTTTTGTAAATCCGCCCGCACTTTTGATTCATTTAAGGGCTCCTCCGTACCATACGAAGAGCTTCGTCTCGTTATGGATGACAACTTGCCGCACCGGTATACCCTAATCCTTTTAAGATGCATTAATCATTCTATGTTAAACATGTCCACATTTATTTATTTCATTCCACGCGTCCGAGATGCATTAATCATTCTATGTTAAACATGTCCACATTTATTTATTTCATTCCAAGCGTCCGTGCTGAGACCAGGCTAGTCTAGACGGATATGGGTTTGAGTTAGACACAAACAAACCACAACCGTGATGTTAACGGAGACTGGAATGTTTCCACTTGAAGCTGTCAGTTCTTGACATATGTTGCAAAAGACCGTTGTAAGCCTGCTAGTCTATATGAAAGCTTACGAGGAGCAAGAATAATCGAAGATAAGACCGTCGTGGTTGGGGAATTTCCTCTTGACCATAATGGATATTGGTATATGTGCTGCTTTTGTGGTGGACAAGTACAAACTCCATATAAAATAATGTTGCAGAAACAAGAATGTACCCACTTGAAGTAGAGGCACCGTTCCAAAGCTTGTGTACTATAAATATGTTTCTGGTTTAGATGAGCATAGGCTGTTTCATCAGGCTCTATGTGAGTCTATAAACCAATCGTTTGGAGGATGGTATAAGCACCTAGTTACCTGGGCTAACAGATGGGGACTTGCACTAGCTGACTGTTATGACTTTTAGGGAAATTAGCCTAGTAAAGATCCTGTGGACCTGCTGGTGGGGCCTAGAGACTGTATAAATATGATAGAATATGGGAATATGTGCAATGTATGTATAGAATATGTATAAAGAGGGTTAATAATATAAGTATATGTATGTATAGGTATAGAGGGCTTATATAATATATTAGCCAAAGACGATACATGCCAGCATATGTTGATAACCTGCCCAAAAGATGCATGTATATAGGACATGGATGATTGTGGCATCCTATAGATATCTAGTCTTTTGACTAAGGCTGACACTGACCTTCCAAATAATGATGGGAGTATTCGCATGTAGGTGCTTGAGAATGTAGAAAAAAAGATGTTGCCACCAAGGAGCATGTGAATGTTAGCCGAGTAAAACGGCATCTTATAGCCCAGATACATCTTTTTTCACATCGACTAGAAGTTGAAGTTGGAAGGAAAGAAGGTAGAAAACATGATTGGAGGTTCACTTGCTGCCTATATCCACAAGTGGAGGATGAAGAACATGCTCTACTTCATTGCTCATTTTTCAGCCGTATCAAAGAAGTTTGGGATATTTACCATGTCTTTGCAAGGTGTTCTACAGTTACCACCAACAATCATAGGTTCCTATTTTCAAGAGTATTGGGGATCTCAAACGGAGATACAAGAGCTATATGAGATAGGAAATGACTATGCCTAGCAGCTTACATGATTTTTGTTTTGTAATTTTGGTTTTGCCAATGAACCTGAGGTTCTTAAACAACGTGAATAAAATTCATTCATTCATTGAGAACTTCTTGAGTCTATTTGAATAGAAAAAACTACTAAGATGACCTTCTACTATGAGAATGTGAATACGATAATACAGTAGTGTGCTCAGTACTATTTGAATGCTCGGAGCATCTACAACAATTGGCTTGACTTCGACTTTCTTCTTATAACCTCTTGGTGGAAGTTGCAATCTTGAGTACGAGAATTGCATATGCCAGCTACACTTTGATGAGAGATTAGAGAAAAGTATGGCGCTACACCAGCTAGACAATGAGAGTCTAGCTGGTGTAGCGCCATACTTTTCTCTATTTCCAGTTCAAAGCCCGAAATTGCGTGCGCTGTTGCAGTTTTAACTAAAATTGTCAATGCTTTCATAGTTAATTCATGCGTACATTGGCAAAGTGGATACCTGTGATCTTCAGCTGGAGATGATGGGGGAGTTTGAGTTTGAGGGGAAGATGGTTCGATTGGGCTTTAGGTTTCAGGGGATATGGAATATAAGTTAAAAATGAGGGCAAGATAATCAACATTAGCAACAGAATAGGTGGGGAAATGAGTTTGATGTGGAAAATAGAGGAGGAAAATGGTACTGTAAGGCAAGGTTCAAAATTTGAAAATCAAAATCCCGGTTGACCTAATCTAAAGGGTAGGGCAAAGTTAGGGCTTTGGCGATGGCGACGACGGGACCTCTACCGCCTGCTCAAGCACCAGTGCAGCCACCGCCGCCGCTTCCGCCTGCGGCGCCTCCTGCTGAGGTCCCTCCCAATCACACCATCTACATCAACAATCTCAATGAAAAAATTAAGAAGGAAGGTGAGATTTTTTTCTATCGAATTCCAACATTGTTTGTTCTGGCAGAGCTTGTCTCATCGCTTCGGACCATCTTCTCGCAATTCGGGAACATCGTCGACATTGTGGCTTGCAAGACGCTGAAGCTCAAGGGACAAGCGTGGGTCATCTTCGACGACGTGGCCTCTGCAACCCAAGCTCTCAACGGAATGCAGGGCTTTCCTTTGCACGACAAGCCAGTGGTACGTAATTTCTCATGGTTTCGCTCATGATGGTGTTACCATTACTATTACCATCGCAGAAGATACAATACGCCCGTGCAAAGTCGGACGCCATCGCAAAGATGGACGGGACCTTCGTACCAAAGGAGAAACGCAAAAAGATGGACGAAAGAGGTAGTTTTATTATTTATTTGGTTTAATATTTTATCATATTGTGATCAGCTGAGAGGCGAAAACGGGAGCACCACGAAGCTCAGGCGTTCCATCACAATGTAAGTTCGCATATTTTCTCATTTATCTTCATCTTTTACTCATTTTTCTCTGGATTTTTCAGCAACAATATCACCATCAGCCAAGGCCTTCGCTGCCCGAGGCTCCCGCTCCTCCGAATAACATCCTCTTCATCCAGAAGTTGCCGCACGACATCACCAGCGTTGTACTCCAGATGCACTTCGAGCAAGTTGCGGGTTTCAGAGAGGTGCGTATGATCGAAGCCAAGCCGGGTATTGCCTTCGTAGAGTACATGGACGAACAGCAGGCTACCATTGCCAAGAACACATTCCATGGTTTCAGGTTCAACGATTGTCCTATACAAGTTGCATATGCTAAGCGCTAACTGGGCATATGATATACCACTGATCTTCGTTTGTTCTTGTGTGAGTTAAGAATCCAACTGTAATTTTGCACTATTGCAAAAGTGGTTAAATGTAAACTTGTGCAAGATTCAGGTTTAGGGTTAGGGTTTAGTTGAGCGACCATCTCTGGGAACTCTAGGAGAATGCAAGCTTTTATACATTTTCTACAGACAGTTGTGTTTGCAAAGGGTTTGCAAACACAACTCATGGAAGCACGTGTGATGACAATTCCAACAATTTATTATCTAAGTCTTCCACCGACGAGGATGTCATATTGGAGTGTGTGGAGTTGGGGCTGAGACACATTCGGGCGAGATACCCGAACTTACCATGGAAGACGTTGCCTGTTCGGAATCCCAGAGTCCTATGGTCCTTGTTAAAAGGACGTAAAACACTCTTATCTTATGAGATGGGACAAACAGGATCTAGTTTTAATCCCAATTGAGTTCACATTAAATACTAATTCAATCAAAATGTTGCTCTTGATTAATCTTTTTGATGTTTGGACGCGGCACCTTCTTTCTTGCTGATCTCTTGCTAAGCTTTTGGAGTGGCCCTCCTAAGATCTGCGGGCCTTTTAGAATATTTTCCTTCCTTTTCCCAATCTTCATCATTTGTAACGAACACCTTCTATTCATGCTCCAAGAATATGGGGAGCAAAAATATTCGTTACAAACTTCTGCACCAAGACAATCCGGTTCAACATACTCTAATCAAGGGCACGGATTAGATGCAAGGTTGTTGATGGCTTTGTGCAAATTGCTTGGATTATTTGCCAATTGAGGTATGTCCCTAGTACATATAATTAAGAACAAACATTGAGCAAAATTCAGTTGCCTGGCATAAATCACCTGAATCCCAACTGGACGGTTTAATTTTGGTGGCGATGGTCTAATCAGCAGGTGGATTGTTGGGTGCTGGGTCTTTCGGCTTGTGATAATTTAATTCGTACATATAGGGTGCATTTTTGAGAGCAGGGGGAAGCGGGGCCGGGGGCAGATAGGGCTGTATCAAAGGTGCATTAGATACCCCAAAGGAATAGGTGCGCTGCATCCCGAATAGACTTGTCCATAGAAGGCAGGCATCCGGGTACATCGTGCCTCTAAGACTCGGTTATATGATAAATTAAAGAATACGATTTTTTTAAGAATACATGAGTATCAACATTTGTTTACATTAGCTGGTAAGTTGAGGTCGAAGTTAACACTAGCTTGCTCTTGTAAACTAGGTGGTGCCTGTACATTATTCTCTTCAATTTTCTTAATTAAGTTTACAGAGACCTCTTGTGGCTGTACACCGTTAGCGTTAGCGTGAATGTTGTTTACGATAGTAGGGTTGACCACTGGTGGTTGCTCAATTCGAGGCTTCTTGGTTCGAGGTTGCCGAGGCTTAGCGCTGGCCATGATAGTTCCTCCAACAGTCCAATGTTTTTGGCAGTTCTTACATTGGACTCTTGGTTGCTCAAGGTTATTGTTATTGAAATAGTCAAACTTGGTGTTGTCTGATCCACAGCGAGGGCAAATAAACCTTTCGTTCCTCATGACAGCCTTAGCCCGCTCATCAACATGTCCATCAAGCTTGTGAATCCTAAGCAAGTCTAATACCCGATCCTTTTGTTCCTGCAGGAACCGTTTCACTGCTGGGGATATATCGTTGAAGAATAACGGTTGGATAGATGGGCCAGCTTGTAATGTGCCTGTATTGTTTGGAGGATGTTGCTCACGTAAACTACTTCTCACTTCATGCACATCATCGGCCTTTTGTCTATTATGCTCGCATCCTTGTTTATTATTCTCAAACCTTGTACTACTGTGTGGTCTTAAATCACATAGTGGAATCTGACAACACTCTCGACATGCCGCAATCAATCGTGAAATTGCAATCCAGCACGCATCACAATATAGTAATCTTTGTGCTTCCGGTGAAGTCTCCTTTTGACGAGGAGGAGTTGTGCTTGTAGCCCCGCCCAAAGTTGACGTCGTCGCTAGTATAAAAACGACTATAAGAATTTCGAAGAACATCGTGACCTTTGAGGGTATCGTAAAGGATGTCCTATATACTAACTTCAGTCTATTTTAATGTCCCGCGTTCCTTTTGTGATATTGCCAAAAGCGGACATAGTGAAAAAAAAGGCCATTTTCCTATTATGTTAACCAGTTTATTAGAAGTGGAAAAGTACGCGTCCCGTTGAATGTGCTGATTTTAAAATAATCTCGCCACTATATACCGAAGCGGTGTATATACGATTACTGGCCGCTTAAACCCTAACACAGAGCATGCCATGGGTAGAACTATGGTCTAGAGGGTACTGTGTAACCCCGTGAACGACTCTGGCGTGCTTCGTGGCCGCTTTACTCAATGTTGACGCATTTTCGTCGCCACTGGACCTCCGTTTCCATATAATGCACGAACTCAGAGGGTCTTCAACTTCTGCAGCAGCGGCTTTCCTGCAATTAAACCATTAAAATTACTAAAACAAACAAATTAAATTCACACACCCTTTTAATTTTTCGGCAACTTTCCGAGCAGCCCACAGGACCTTCTTTCCGGGAACTCCAGTCGTGGGAAGGCCACGTTTTGAACGCATTGGCGAATGAATCCTAATGAGCTGCACCGGCATGGCATTAGAAAAAACATGCATTTTTTAGGGTTACCCCAAGGCACTCCATCATCTGAAAGTAGGCTCTACCAAGAAGAGGTGCGTGACCACCTCTGGCCTCGGAGAAGTATCGGGACCTGAAGAAATTGTTAGAGCGTATTAGAGATGATCGATGGTCGTACCATTCGGTGTAACCAGGGTCGACGGTGAAACCGTATGCATCCACAGTCTCGCAAACCGATAGTGCGAACTCCAGTCCCTTGACGCCAGTTCCTTTGGCCGAAGGGCCGAGTGATGCTCCCAGCATCAAATATACCGGGTTTTCAATCGGCACTTCCTGGACAATAATTGAGAAATTCACAACTTCGCAAGCAAGGCGCACCTTGATCATACTCGTCATCTTATCATGTACCGTAGTTTTAATGATCAACACTTCCTTCTTCGTATCTGTAAACGGCACTTCTCAACAACATGATGAAAACCCTAAACGGTGCCTTTTAAGCAATCATAAACCCTAAAACATGTCCTTTTAAGCCTACACCCTAAATAATAAACCGTGCCCAAACCCTAAAACCTAAACCTCCCAAACATAAGCCCTAACAACCTAAACCTAGAGACTTGCAAACATACCATCCATAGCTGCGACCTTGTCGAGAGCCTTAGCTGATCCACGATTCAGAAGTCGAAAGGTGCGCTTTCTGCCAACATAGTCCGTGTAGTTCTAAGCTTCACGTATGAAACAACTGCAATCGAATAAATGAGCGATAGAACGTACCTCAACAGGAGCACCATTGTGCCGGAAAACGGCATCGTAGGTATCGATTTCGGGGCCAAATCTCGCCTTCAGCAAGTCCCCGGAGTTCCCAACGACGGCACAACGCCCAAACTGACGAGGTCTGAACGGCGGGGTTTGAGGCAGAACTTCAGAGAGTTTCTGCTCGCACAGTGCTTTGTTCGAACATCTATCCCTGCGTCGCAACAAACGAATGAGAAGTTGATTTTAGGGTTTAGGGTTTAGGTCTTACAGTTTGTCTCCCTTGTTGATCCTCCGCCAAGCGTAGTTTTCCCAGCCATGAGGAAGCCCATCTATGTACTCCCTGGTGAGGACGGTACTACTATTGCGAACCTGTAGCATTACCACGGTTAACCACGAAGGAAACTGCATTTCAAACTTGCCTGTTCCCAGGTGGTTAAAGCTTCACATAGATCAATATCGTAGTCTGTTGCCTCAAGTTTTCCATTAGTGTCCACCTACATTACCAGTTCCAGCTAATTTGATTTCACTTAATTACGCCGATCCATAATTTGACCTAATCATTAGACCTAATATTATAAACATGTTTACTAAACTAACATTTTGGCTTAGTTTCTACGTTATATGCTCTGACCAAAATACGTACCCATTTCGCTAGGGTGTCTTCAGAAAAGTAGAAATTTGCTTTGCACAGGCTCTTTGGTCGACTGTAGATCCCAAAGCTATTCCTTTCCTGAAGAAAACTCACTTGAAACGTAGATTACATGAAATGAAGAGCACACATACCACGCATTTGTGAAAGTCCCGATGGAAATGAGCCAATGCCTCTCGATCTTCGGGCAGCAATCTCTCTTGGGGAGGATTTGCTGCGGAAAAACATCAAGTCGGATCTTGACAATGCAGCTCCTTCCAGCAACTTACCGAGTAGAACGAAGTCGAGCAGTATGATGCACAAGGCCAACGCTCCCACGGAGCCGAAGCACAGCCAAATCTTGGAGCGCATTGGAAAACAGAGTAGAGCAACAATTAGGGTTCTTCATGAACGCCCTTTATTCATATAAAGAATAAATAAAGTTAATTTTTTTTTCCATTAACTAACTGTGCTTGATGCCACCCATGAATGTCTTTGGATTTGGGCATTGTCCACTGAACTCTGCTTGCGAGAAGTCGAAACCCGGATGCTGAAAACCGCAAACAAAGTTATTAAGCATTAAATTGTCGATAAACTTAAATGGAGTATTTAAAAAATACCTCTTCTTGGAAGCGTTCTAGCATCAACCGACGTTTTTCGAGGTCTGCCGAGTATGGATCAAGCCCACCATGGCCTTCGATCGCAGACTCCCAGGGTTGGCCCTTTTCACGTTTTTGCAACGTTATGTGCATTGTATCATCCTCTGCAACAACAACAAAAAACATGGCATTTTATTGTTATAACTTCTTATAAAACGTACCTAATGTCCAGAAAGATCCATCGAGCTTCACTGCACCTCCCAGATTGTGCTGCAAGCGAAAAAAAATGAACCTTTAACGAAGTCCAGAGTTTTCATATTCAAACTATGAATAAAAACAAAGCATGAAAATGGAAGCACAAACTTCCCAAACAGTTGAATTTGTCGAAATAATTCATACAACAATGAAATGAAAAACTTAAATTCTATGAGCCAAACAATTGGTTGTGTAAACTTACACCATTGAATTGCGAAAACTTACGTTCATGTAAGGTGGATTGCCTTTGATTCCAACTTCCAAATGCTGCGTCTTGATGGTACACGTGAAAAGCTTTCTGGGAACTTCCTTGGGCAGTTGAATGTAGATGTTCACCTCGTCCAGCGTCTGGTCCCATTCGTAGACGGTTTCACCTACACAAAAACATACAAATTCACGGAAATACAACAAAAGATCGGTACCCTTGTGGACGTACTTGTGTCGCTTCTGAGGAGCATGCTTGTCGCTCATCGCTACAAATGTTAGGGTTCATCAGGTTTGAGTGTTGGGTTGGATATAGATTTCAAGGATGACGGTGGCTAGTCTGGAAAATGAGGGCTTTGATGTGTTTAATTGCTACATACGTCAAGAGAACTTGAAGTACTTGAAGAAGGTGATGTAGTCAATAGCTAGTTTGATCTTAGCATTTGCAAATTATTGTTCAAGGTTACTTCTCCCAGTATTACCTTAACGAGTATATCCAAATCCACGGATAACCATTATAATCAGATTTTCATAATTAAATATATTTAGAAGAAATAAACATCTACCAAATGTGGCATCTCTCGTCACATCACAAGCTCATGTTCCTGTGTATAGAGCATATAATCATAAAATGTATGCGTTTTGTTTATCTCAACCAACTATACTACGCCCCACAAGGTCTTTACTTTGGGCATTACTCTGCAGCCTTTGTGTTTTCAAGCATGCATGTTAAAATTGTAATACATGAACAATAGTGTCCGATGGTTGAAGATATTAGTTCCTTAAAATTTATACTCAAAACATAAACATTATTGTAAGTCATCCATGTTATACCTCGGGGAGCCATTCCAGATCTCCAATTGAGTGTAAGTTTTGTTTTGCCTGTGGAGGCGAGAGTCTTAACCGCCATGTAAATGAAATTTAATATAGGGTAGGACCTGATACGATTTAACTTACTTTCCATTGTTAATTAAGTTAAATCGTATCAATTAATCAGAATTCATTCTAACAACAATGGAAAGCAAATCCAGGACCGAAACAGGCCCAATGAAGAAACACTGTGAAAGTAAACAATGTCAGGTGCTTGCATGCTTTGGCTGAGCCGAGATGTTTTTCGAAATGAAGTTACAGTCCATTCATATTCACAAGGTTATTCGATCAATCAAAGAACGAAAAAAAAAAAGAGAGCAGCAATCAAGTCAAGGAGCACTCCCGCCAACCTTCTTGAGCAAATCTACAACTTGTTTCATCTTGGGACGCTGCTCGGGAGACGAAGATACACAAGCCACTGCAACCCGAAAAAAGTCACCAACATCCTTCTGAGGAGGCGTAATACCATGCATGAGAGTCGGATCCAATACCTCATACACCGGCCGCTTGCACTCCCACAACTTCTCAGCCCACTCCACCAGACTCAAAGCCTCAGCCGTCGTGGTCGTGGTCGTGGTCGACCCAGCGACAGTCGTGGTTGGACCAGCTACACCCGAAGTCGTTGCCGGTGTTACCGTCGTCGTCGTCGTGGTGGTACTACTAGCACCTGCTGCGAGTCGTTGCCGGTCTCGGTATAGAGTCACGGCCTTCTTACCACTGATGAGCTCGAGCATAACCACGCCGAATGCGTAAACATCCCATTTCTGCGTAGGTCGGCGTCCCATCGTTGTCAACGATTCGGGGGGTCGGTATGCAGCGGATTCCTCGGCACTCTTGAAGTGATCTTCCACATCCACTGGAGTTCCAGAGTTGATGGACAACGACGGGACGCCACCCGAACCCGAGGTGCCGCCGGTCGGCACCGTTGCAGTCGGAAGCACAGTCGGAGTTGGAGTCGGAGCAGTCGACGTAGTTGATGCTGCTGCAAGTCCGATGGAAGCCGAGGACGTCCCGTTCCGACTGCCCGATCTCGAGTTCACCGCGCTTCCGGTGATAGTAATGAGCCGAGTCAGGCCGAAGTCCGAGACGAACGCCTCCATGTTGGAGCTGAGTAGAATGTTGCTAGGGCGAACGTCGCCATGGATGTATTTCCGAGGTCCGACCTCGTGGATATGAGCCAGACCTTGAGCAACCCGTCTCGCAATCCGAAGCCTCTCGGTCCATGTCAACGAGGTGAGCGAGTACGGTGCCGCTTGTCCTGAAGAAACCACAAGTCCGATATGAGAACTCGGACTCGACCTCGGACAAGACCCCGGCTTACCGTGGAGTGCCGTGGCCAAGCTGCCGTTGTTGACGTAGTCGTAGACGAGAAGCTTCTCGTCGGGGCCCGAGTAGTATGCTCGGAGTCGGACTATACACGGATGTCGGATCCGTCCGAGGAGCTGGACCTCGGAGTCGAACTCCTTCTGCCGTTGCTTGGAGCTCGGCTCGTTGGTGGCGAGACGTCGGACCGCGAGCGTCAGGCCGTTCTCGAGGACCGTCTTGTACACGATGCTCGAGCCGCTCTTGCTGATCACGTAGGCCGATGCACGGAGCAGATCCTCCAGGGTGAAGCCCGACTTGGAGCCCGACTCATCTCGGTCTCGGACTCCGCCCGCGGGTCCGTCTTCAAAGACGACGAGTTCGCCGCTGTTCGCGTCCTCCAGCCACTCGGGAGCATCGCCGCTGCAGCAGCAGCAGCAGCAGATGCAACAGAGATTGAGGAAGCAATCTGGATCCTCGTCCTCGTGTTCTTCGTCGTCTGGGTGGTGATTCTCGTACCTCTGCAGCTGCGGCTGATGATCCGGCTGCTGGTGCAGCTGCGAGAAGCTGTAGCTGCTGCTGCCCCTCCCGATTGTGGCAGCCACAATGCTCGTCGACTTGGATCGTCGGCGCCGAATCCGCCTCCTCGCAACGAAGTCGCACGGCTTCCTCCGGCGGCAGCAGTAGATGAACACGAGCCCGAGGAGCGCGATCCCGACGGCGTCCCCGACAGCGATGGCCAGAATCTGCTTGACGCTCAGCCCGGACGAACGATTCGCGAGCGGAGACGGATTCCTCGTACCTGAAGTGGCATTCCTCGGACTCGGACTCATCCTCGGACTCGCAGCCGACGCCGCTGAAGAACACGGAGCCCGGAGCGGAGCTCCGCAGAGGGCCGGATTGCCCTCGAACGAGCTCGCCGGCTGCTTCTCGGCGAGCGCAGCGGGAATCCGTCCGCTGAGGCGGTTCCTGCTGAGATCCAAGCTCGCATTCCTCGGCAGGGCCGCGAGCTCCTCGGGCACGGACCCCGTGAGGACGTTCCCGGAGAGATTGAGCAACGCCGAGAGCGAGCCGAGGTCGGGCGGAATCGGCCCCGAGAGTCGATTCTCGGACAAATCCAGGCGCTCCAGCCGCAGCGTCCCGAGTCCCGCTGGTATGCTCCCCACCAGAGCGTTCCCTGCGAGATCGAGCGTCTCCAAGCTCCGAAGCGCCGTGATCTCCGATGGAATGCCTCCGCTCAGATGGTTCCCGCTGAGGATGATCTTGTGCAGCGCGGACGCCGACCCGATCTCGGGTGGTATCACCCCCGAGAACTCGTTGCTTCGAAGGTTGAGCCTCTGGAGGCTTACCATCGCCCCCAGGGACGCTACCAGCGTCCCGGTAATGCCACTTTCAGGCAGGCTGAGTACTACCACTCTACGTTCATGGTCACAAGTGATACCATTCCAATCACAGGGTGCTCCCGGGGTGGTAGCGTCCCAGTTACCGAGTGAACCATTTGGATCACGGGTAACTGAGGACTTGAAAGAGAGGAGGACGCCAGCGTCCTCCTCGAAGGCCGTCGTGCCTACGAGGAGGACGAGCAAGAACACAAAAACCCACCTCCACAGTGGAACGCTGGCGTCCCTTGTATTCTTCATGTGTTGTTCGTCTTCCATTGAGGAACATTGGGAGGTTGTACCACGGTAATGGCTATGGTAATGGTATAGGCACGGGGATGGGCTTGGTCTTACTTTGAAGGCAAGTGTGACCGAGTAGCGTACGAAGACGCCATAGCCTTACATTGTTCTGGTGGGGAGAGGCGAATATGCTCTGCACTCTAGGGGGTTGCTAGTGGGAGTAGGGGAATGTTCTGCCCCGGGGTCGCCTTCAAGTGAAATGTGCGCAATTCCCGTTGAAAAGGGTATCTCATTAGGGCTTCTTTTAGGTTAGTGTACCCTTTATGTCCGATTTTGTACCGACGTTTTATGCTTCATGGATTTATAAATGGGTCGGTTGATGGTTCGTTTGTATTACCCTTAGTACGGTGGTTCGTGGTACTACAGCTAGAAAATGTCCTGCATTTGATGTAAGATCAAAACATGCAATCCCGAAGCCCTCAGAACATTCTAGTCCCATCTTTGAATAACGTGTAGTGTAGCGGGGAGGACGCTCTGCGTGGACGACGAGAAACATGCCGCCAACACCTCGATCAAGCCTAGTAGTAGGCTATAGAACAAACTACAAACACTGTTGTTGAAGAGAACTATTAGGAAAACTACCTGAGTTTATTAGGAAACGTTAACCGGGCTAAATGGAAACTCTTTTCAGTGATAGCATCTTGCCACTTAGACTATGTGTGATGAAGCATTCCGTCCCAAAGGTTGTTCAGAGTCGTACTTGGCAGGCAACAACGTGTCCGGGAAGGCAGAGTGTATATGCCCTTATGAAACATATTGCAGCCCAGTTGAGTACTTCCATTCATAAGTAAAGCACATTGGGTTACAACGAGCCTTATATGATTAACATCTTGCCTGATATCATTCAAGAAGAAGTGTTTTCAGGAGGGTAAATTAAATATTCATTTCATTATTTAATACTTATACAGATTGGACGAAGGTATTAAATGTTATCTAGATTAGATTAGATTAGATTATTTTTGTTTTTAGTTAATGGTTATAGTGATGAGTGAGAGTAATGTCTACCGGCCGGTTCGGGGTGCCGAAACTCGTCTCGGACATGGGCCATGGCAGCATGAAAGGAACCTGTTGCGTGGAGTTTAAAACC
>LDJE01079381.1:0-10397 GCA_001021135.1 Selaginella kraussiana
GTTAGAAAAATGTATGACCACTGGTTATATCCGGTCTCGGACTGACGGTGGTTGTTCGGGTGGGATTGGATTGAAGGGTGCACTCTGTCCCATGCAAGCACCTTCCTCAGTTACAATGTGAGCAACCTGTACCAAAATTTCTT
The DNA here is from genome assembly GCA_001021135.1 of Selaginella kraussiana. Lineage (NCBI taxonomy): Eukaryota > Viridiplantae > Streptophyta > Lycopodiopsida > Selaginellales > Selaginellaceae > Selaginella > Selaginella kraussiana. The sequence goes on from LDJE01079381.1 coordinate 144, forward strand.
GCTGAATCTTGAAGAACGTTGGTCCTCCCTGCATGCAAAGGCCCGTGGCCACAGTCGAGGCAAGTTGGAAGGCACGTAACTTACAGGGGCTCGAATAATGCACATAACTCCTATTTCAACTCCACACCATCCCATGGCCTTAAGGAAACATATGGGAGGCTGGCTCGCCTTGTCAACTTCTTTGTGCCAGCGGAGATATTGAACGACACGGTCTGTGATCCTCTCAACAGCAAAAATGTCTTGGTGGCGTATTGGAAATGTAGCGTCTAGGAGCTTGTCCTTGGCTCTAGAAAAGTTGATGATCACCTGAATGAATGATAACTCAGACAAACGCTCAAGCTTAAATGTGAAGTCTTACCTGATTAATGAAAGCTTGGTTTGGGACAAGCACGGGCACTTTGTCAAATCCTAGGAGCTTGGTATGAAGAAATCCAATATCTTGTACATCCCCGGAAAATGACCCTGCCTGCATACAACACTCGTGGTGTCAACGGATGGGAAATAATAGGCTCGAACTAACCAATAGACAACCTTGATACGGTCTCCAATTACGAAGGGCCTGGTCATGAATAAGATGGTTCCGCCAAAAAAATTGCTGACAATCTCTTTGGCAGCCAAAGTAACAGCAAGTCCTGTATAAGATATAAGAAAGGGTGAGTGTTTCACCAGGTTGCGCAATGATTGGCTTACCAGACAACCCTCCTACCGCAAGCAACGAACTCAAGGCCAAGCCGCATACCTCTGCCATACTAGAAACCGCAAGGAAATACAAAAGCAGCGATGCAACCTTATCTATGGCAAAGACCCCTGGCTGTAATGAAACAGAGGAGTGGATTAACCAAAATGGTGCAAACACATACCGCGTCTATCCTTGACTTGGACGCCAGATGATCGACAAAAATGCGTTTCCACCGCATGAGAAACCATATTACCGCAGATATCAAGCCTATTGCACGAACCTTTCCGATGATAAAGAAATGTGAGCCTGTTACGACTTTTACGCTGGCATGGGAGAGAGAGTTCACGTTGACACAATAGAAGGAAAAAACTTACAAACGGGTGATTGGCCAAAGGAAAACTATAAGTTGGATCGGCCCCCGGACGGCATAAAAGCTGGATGCCTCAAAATCTTCGTTCACGGGCTGCCCACAGCGTTTTCTCCTCTCCAAGTGCAGACTGATGCCGGCAAACAAATTATGTTAACATGGAATCAATCATAAACGTACCGATTCATCCAGCGGCAAAAGCTATCGACCTTGACGTACACAACGTAGAAAAAACCCATGATCATGGCCTCCCTGAGGATGAGGGTAGCCTGGATCCATCAGAGTTCAACATCCATCTGCTTGGTGAACAAAGGATACATACTATGTACTCACTCTTATGAATACGCGAGTGCACTTTGACTGGTAGCCACGCAAATACATCCAAATCTTCTGGCAAGAGCGGGTTGAGCAAATCCCTCAGCCTTCTGAAAATGTAGCTGCTCACGCGATTGAGAAAGTTGTCGCTCAGCTCTGCTGCATTCTCGAAAGGACTACTAGGAAACTGCCCACTCTGTTTGTCATCGATGTTGGAATTTGGCTTTGCCTTGCTCACGCTCTTGACGACAGGGTGAATCCCCCGGGTGGTCGTCTGGATTCAATAAGTGTTTACCAATGGTTATGGTGAGCTAAATACCTTGAGAGCTGGAAGCAGGTGGTGATGATGCTGCTGAAAATTGCAGCTGCCGTGCTTCTTCCATGTCAGCCTGCCGCTGGTGCGCAAGTAAGGGACTCGTACCGTGCAGTGCAGGTTCAGGTTGGCCATGGAGACAAAGAAAAGCATTGGTTTTCAGGCCGGTCTCAGCCTGAACCTGGAGCGCTTGAAATTCTCCATATTTGATTTCGTAATGGAATGCGCGGCGTTAGGGCCATTATTCATTAACCAAACTCACTTTTTTTAATTTAATGTCAAAAGCAAAAACAAAACTTCCCGGCAACAAATAGTAGACGACGCAGCAACAATAGGAGACGGAGGAAAACTGACGTGACGGACCACAGGGGGGAACACGGGACGGGTTTCACTTGGACTCGGACACTTCGGCCTTGGCCGCCTCCGACTCGTCGACCTCACTGGGTGGTGGTGCCTCTTTGGAAGTGTCGTCGCTCTTGGGCAGGTCCTTCACCGATAGGCTGTCGAGCAAGTCTGCGGCCTGCGCTGCATCGGAGCCAGCCGTGTTGGACGTCTCCGTCGCCTCTTCGAACGTCTCCTTGAACCTTCTCGCATCTGCAAACGCAGCTCATGGCAAACACACACCACAATAGCTTTACTTACTTTCAACGCTGCCGAAGCGGATGCACAGCAGCTCATTCTTCACCTCGCCATCCGAAAAGTCAGGCGCGTGCCACACCCAAGACTTGTCGCTGCCGCTGTGTTCCTGCAGATTGATGCTGTTGCTAACTGCAACAAAAAATTGTTAGTAAACAAAAAAAAAATACACGAAAAACTCACGGTAGTGATTGGCGCAAATCTTCAAGGTCTTGTTCTGGCGCATGAGGAGTCGCACCTTGTTGTTGTCTCGGTGCTTGAGGATCTTGGCCACACCCACGCCACGCTCCTTCCACTGCTGGCCATCGTGATCGAACCTGTAGAGCTTGGATTTCCTGCCATAACAAACAGATACAGATCCGTGGTGCCAATGAAGCAAAACCGCCTTACATGTCAAGTAGCACCTCTTCATTCTCCTCCCCGGTGCTGATGGCTACCTCCTCCAGTCGCACAATGGGCGCAACCTGTGCGCCGGTGTCCTCTTCCTCACCCGCGGGGTGCTCCTCAGCCGCCGCCGCAACTTCCTCCTCGCGATCCGCCATTTCCAGAAAGGCGAGAAAATGCAAACCCTAGAGCAGCCCTAGTTGTCTCTGCCTAAAACAGCCCTAAACCTTGCTGATCTCGAAGGGATATGGCTCTCGCTTGCACTTGGAGTGCTCTTTCTATTGCACACACTGCAAGGAAAAGCAGGACAGTCCTGAATGCTTCCCGAACTGTAAGGGTTATGGCTATGGAAGCTACGGAAGAAATGCCTCTTTGGGTAGCCTTGGTGGGAGGAAGCACTGCCATTGCCGGCGTTGTCATTCTGGGAACACTCGCATCCTTGGGGGATAGGATTGGTTACTACAGTCGCTATGCCAAGATGTTCAAGACCAGCGGCATTGACAAGATAATAGACAAGGTACACACACCGCCATTCCGTTATAATCTTCACGCCTTTGGCGAGACAGGGCGATACTGCGGGAGCTCTTGCTGATTTTGATGAAGTCATAGATCTTTGGCCTTCCGAAAAGCCATGTAAGTTTCAACTACAATCATCTACAGCTTCTCTCTTTTTATCAGACCTTTGGCAACGAGGAATCTGCTTATACTATCTCAACAGGTGAGTGTAAGACGGGAATCTCAGGGATATTGTTGTTGTTGCCATATAGGTTTGAAGATGGTGCAGCACAGTTCCGGGAGGATGCCAAGGTCAACCCAAATGATAGTGATGAGGTGAAAAAGTGAATGAAAGTGGCAGCAGTTTGTTTACATGCGGTTTCAGGCCATCTGGTGCTTCCTTTGTGAAGCGCAGCTTTATGGTGTCGATAAAGCACGGGAGATGATGATACAAGTGAGCTTTGTATACAAGTTCCGATCGTCCTTACAAGTTCCTCGACTTGCAGATCGACAATGACAGTGTTCCATTCATGAGGAAAATATACGAGCTTTTTAGAGATGGCGGTGATCCGCAACAGGTGAGGTATAGTTGGTATAAAAAGAAACACTTTGATTGATGCAAACAAGATAGCTGCGTTTTCGTAAGGCAGATGCTCTCTACTCTTGAAGGCAATGATAGCCAAGAAAGCTTCTATGCAACCTTCTACGCCGGATTGTATTACGAGGCCCATGTAAGCAATGCATGAAGTCTTGCTTTCGGAGTTACTCCGTTTGTGTATGCTACCGCAGAAGGAGGAAGAGCTTGCCAAATACCACATTGTGGCAGCCTGCAGCGGTCCTTACGGATCCAAGTATGTCATATCTTTTTCACAAGCTATAACTCTTGTGCAACAGATCCCAAGTTTATATGGCTTTCGTAGCCAGAAACCACTGCCAAGCCAGAGGTTGGAAATTGGAGCATCCACTAGTGGCAGCTTGATTAGGGCCGCTTGCTTAGCGGGAATAAAACTTAATTCTTCTCTAATGCTGACCTCGACGTTCGTTCAGCCCGGGTTGACGCTTTATCTTTCCATTTATCCGATTCAAGGTCGTATAGTATGTGATTTGAAATGTGTGTACTTGAGCTCGTGCGTAAACGTACGAGATCGAAATGTAGAAAAGTGTTTGCATCTAACTTTCTTCGCCATATGAATTTTCTATATATATGATAAGACTACGAGTCGGCCATTAGTGGTGTAGACACTTTCTGAGCCGATTCTTCGGAGGTGTGCTTCACTTCCTTGAGCAGAACGACGACTTCCCTCATGCTGGGCCGTCCTGATGGTTTAGAGTTTGTGCAGAGCAAGGCAATGCCCAGAACTTGGAGCATCTCCTGGACCTCCAAGTCCGGCATTCCTTGCATTCTTGGTTCCAGAATTTCAGTTGCAGCGGGAGATGCCCGTAACCTGTCCCGGACCCATTTTACCAAATCAGTCCCTTCTCCAAATTCGTGCTCCACCGCCCGTTTGTTGGTCAATATTTCGAGCAGGACGACTCCAAATGCGTACACGTCGTTCTTTGTTGTGATCTTTAGAGTGTACCCATACTCTAACGCAATACGTTAGTGACAGGACAAAACAAAGTGAAGTAAATACCTGGGGCGATGTATCCGTATGAGCCGGCGATCTTGGACACCGTTTTGGCGCTCCGTGACACATCCAGTAACTTTGCGACTCCGAAGTCGGCAATTCGTGCGTCCAGCTGCGAGTCGATGAGGATGTTGGTGGACTTAATGTCCCGGTGTACAATTGCAGGGACCGAGTCATGATGCAGATACGCAAGGCCTTCGGCAGCTCCAACCGCTATGTTGTATCTCACTGTCCAGTCGAGTGACTTCTGTTCCTGGAGGAGGTCTGCCAGGCTACCATTCACCATGAACTCATAAAGGAGGAGCAGCGTTTCGTTGTTGGAGCAATAGCCGAGCAGCCTCAGTATGTTCCTGTGTCTGATCTGGCTCAACGTCTCTACCTCGAGCTCCAGAGAAACACCAGAACTAGACTCCGTTTTGAGGGACATCCATAAGCTCTTTACGGCAATGCTGTCCCCACTTGGGGTTGTGACTTTGTAAACAGTACCCGAGCTCCCACGACCAATGATATTGGTGGAAACCAGATTTTCCAGGACATCCGGAAGCGAGAAGTTGATCCTCTGGAAAGTTGTCAACCTCCAGGCACCGGGAGGTGAACTTGAATCCTGTGGCCAAGGACTGCCTGCCTGCCGCTGCTTCCTGGACGTGACTGCACATACAAGTGCCCCTAACAACAGCACAAGTCCCACGCCCAGTCCCAACAATGCCGCAATGAGACTTCTTCTGGTGTGTGATCTCTTTCCAGCTTGCTCTTGTGCTGTAAAGCTGCTGTCACAGTGATCGTTGCTGCTGCATAGGCCAGGATTACCCATGAAGGCCGTCTCTGATACGTTCCTGAAAGCAGGTGAGTCGGGAATCGGGCCCCTGAACTTGTTATAGGAGACGTTGAGATAAGAGAGCCCCAGGGTGCTAAGAGGGGCGAGGGTGCCCGTCAAATTGTTGTGCGAGAGGTCCAGGGACTGAAGCCGACCCAGGTTCATAAACTCCTTGGGAATCGGGCCTACTAGCTGGTTGAAGCTGAGGTTCAAACCTATCTGCAAGCTGGTTATGGTACCTAAAGCAGCAGGAATGTTGCCTCCCAAACGATTTCCACCCAGCTCAAGCTGGTTGAGCTTCAGGCAGCTGCTGAGTTGGGCCGGGATGGAGCCGGAGAGGAGATTGTCATTCAGCTTGAGCAGGCTCACGTTCTCGAGGTTGCCCAGAGATGCTGGAATCAAGCCGCTCAGCTTGTTGAATGAGACGTCTAGCTTGTAGACTTTCACCAGACCTCCCAGCAACGAAGGTATGCTTCCACTTAACTGATTCCCATGCACGTCCAACATCTGCAGGGTGGAGACTCGACCAAATTCCTGCGGAAGATTCCCTGTTAGCTCGTTTTCCGACAACTCCACAAACGTCAAGTTGGGCAGCTTGCCTATACTCGGGGGGATACTGCCATTTAAGTTGTTCGACTGAAGCCTAAGGCGGCTCAAGCTTGTGCAAAGGCCAACTGCATCCGGAATGGGCCCGCTGAGCTCATTTTCGAACAACTGGAGGTACTTGAGGTTCTGAAGCTCGAAAATCTCCGGCGGCACTGGACCAGTGAGCTGGTTGCTGGATAGGTCGAGACGGATCAACTCCTTGCACCTCCCCAGTGTCGGAGGGACGCTGCCCGTCAGTGAGTTTTGCCACACACTCAAATGGTTCAGTTGCTCCAACCTTCCTAGTTGCAGGGGGATGCTACCACTCAGCCTGTTGGCCTGAAGCTCCAGGTGCTCTAGGGAACCACAATCCGCTATCTCCGCTGGAATAGGCCCTTCAAGGTTGTTGTATCCCAAATCCAAGTATTCCAACGACTTGAGCATACCCAGCTCTTTGGGCAAGGAACCCGTGAGTTGGTTCTGCCCGAGGTCAAGATCCAGCAGGCTCGAGCAGTTGCCGAGCTCAACTGGAATGCTACCTTGAATGCTGTTGTTCCAAAGAACTAGAGACTCCAGCTTTTGTAGCCGGCCAAACGACGTGGGAATCTCGCCGGCTAGACTGTTTTGAAAGACGGCTAGCTCTAGCAAGTCGGTGCAGTTCCCTAGCTCCCAAGGCAGCTGCTCTGAGAAGGAGTTCTGGTGCAAATAGAGGTACCTTAGACTCGTCAGCTGCCCGACGGTGGAAGGAATGCCGCCTGTGAGCAGGTTGGAGCCAAATCCCAGCATTGTCAAGTTACGGCAGTTTCCTATTTCTGCTGGAATATTGCCTGTCAAGGCGTTTCCTCCGGCCCGGACCTCCAGCAGACTTTCAAACCCACCAATCCAGCTGGGAATGCTTCCTGTGAAATGATTATCTGCTATATGAAAGAACCGGAGCTTGACGCAAGCACCGAGTGTAGCAGGGAGGTCCCCAGACAAGTAGTTCTGATTCAGGTACAGCTGCTCCAAGTTGACGAGCTTACCAAGTTCATCAGGGATCCTGCCAACGAGCTCGTTGTGCTGCAAGTCGAGAGTCTTCAGGCTGGTGCAGTTTCCAAGCTCTGGTGGGATTTGCTTAGTCAAGTTGGTGTTGGAGAGGTTGAGAGTGACCAGCGAAGCCAGAAGGCCAAACTCTGGAGGAACACTCCCCTGCAAGTCTTTGTACACTAGAGTGAGGCCAGTAACTCGCTTGCCGGGCGAGCACTCGATACCAAGCCAGGCACAGGGATCGTCTTGCGAGGCGTTCCAGCTGCTCGCAAGCTCCGATTTATCGATTCCTTGCATTGTATGGAAGAAAGCCATCAAGGCATTGCACTCGATTGGGAGAGAAGAGGTTGCTACGAGAGCACAAGACAGAGTTGCCATCCAGAGCAGGAAGCAGCAGCCCATTGGAAAGGAGGCAACAATGCTGCTACAGACTACTCACATCTTTCACTGGCCGCAGAACGCTACTAGACGCGCCCTCTGGGAGTTCTCACCTCACCGGTGCTAGGATAGTTACCAGGTGGCATCGCGTTTTTTTGCTTTCTGTGATCACTAAATAGCCTTTCTGTATTCATGCGCAGGAACGAGGACAAATGAGAAAGATCTATCCTAGTAGCAGCGACTAAATGCCGTCATGTTCAAGGTCCTAAGACAACTTACACCCCATGGGCCATGGGGGGTGATTTAAGTTTTCCCGCTGCTGGTCACATAATATTAGTTATTTTGTTTTTTCGCCTTTGAATCCTCCGGCCCTTGAAGGCTGCATTTTTTTCCTCCCTCACCTTTTCGCAGGCTAAGGACTTACATATTGCAGTGAAAAAACAAAGGGCTGGCTTGAACGTACAGAGGCCCGCTTCCACCATCCCTCCCGCCCTCCTCCTCTTTCAGCTCTCATGTCACACAATGACATTGCTGCATTGGCCCTGTGCTGTTTTTTTCTCATTTGTTTTTCCTCTCTAAATCCTGACAGTTATGGTATGGTCCCCAGGCTAGGCCGATATATTTTTTATCTCTCTCTCTCTCTCTCAATCCTTCACACGATAGTCAGACAGAGGAGGGTGAACCACAGTCCCAGTATATGGGTAGATGTGTTTTGGGAGATTTTATTATAAATATTTTATCAGGAGAAAATACTTACACACATTGAAGCTTGTCACCGTGATCCACTGCTTAAGATCCCTTCCGTGCCTGATACAACTTTTGGCAGCAAAAGAAAAAAAGCAATGGTACAATCTCTGTCGCTCTCTTCTTTTAAGTCCGAGTGGTCGGTGAGACGGGTTTAGAAATGTCAAATTATGATCACAGTATGCTTCACATAACAAGAAGAGATGGAGCATGACGATGAAATATAGCCAACCAACCAGCTAGCAGCTAAGCAGTCAGCGTATTGTGGCCAATCACTAAGTGCACTCTTCTTGTTCTTTTTCAGAGATGTTGCGCCGCCAGCAATGCGGCGCCTCCCTTGCGAGTTGATGGTGGAGGCCAAACTTCGCCAAGACAACAAAAGCGATCTTGCATTTTGAAATTGACCCGGTCCCCTTGGCAGGGAGCTGCAGTCTCAAAAACCAGCAAGGAGGTACTAGGTGAGAATTTTGCTCTTTAATGTTATGTGAAAAAAACGAAATCCCGTGCGTAAAACCGTTTTAGCGAAGAGGATACTCAGCTTTTTGGTCTGATCCTCCACTATACATAGTGGAGGACCAGCTACGCTATGTCCTGTTCCGTGGTTCGTCGAAGGATTTTGCTGTGTTTGTTTCGGAGTGCAGATGGATCACATGCATTCACAATGAATCCGGATGGGGGGAACCGGAATTCTCGCAAGCACTTCAACACAGAAAATTCGTTTAGGCATGGAGGATGATTGGCATGTGATTTCTTTGACGCTTTCATATTTGTTGTGCCTAACATATTATCTTGAACAACAAGCCTATTCTTGCATTTGAAGCATAGACTGGCAGATGAGCTTGTCCCCTCTTCAGCTGGTAAAGCATTATTCTCACTGCAAGCTCATCTTAGCCTGGATTTGCATGGCTGAATGGTGTGCATGAAATTCCACCTACCTCAAAAGCATCCAACTGTATAAAAATGCACTGAAGGTTGTTAACTAATGAATGCAAACAACGTATGATCATAGAGAACTTACTTCCCAAGGTCGTGGAACTCACTCAACACTCACTTAGGTAGGAGAGGCAAACTATGTTGCCATGACCATCGAGGCCCTCTCAGAGATGCTTTCATTTCATTCTCACGTTCTTGCTGCCTTCAAAGTCTAGAGGACAATGCTGCTCTTTTATTCGGAAGACAATGACAATCTCTCATATTGGCTAAGAATTCAACCACAGGGCATTGGCTTAACCTACTGCTGCTACAGTCCTATGGCCCTTTGCTGGTCTTTGAGGAAGTTAATCTTGTAGTTTAAAAACTTCTCTTTGACTTCCTTGCTTTTTTGCATCATCTTCTTTAAAATTAAAGTAGGCCATTTTGCACTAATCCTTATTTAAGTCCTCACCACTCAAAAGTAGCTGAATTGTCCAGGTTTTGTTGCGTACATTTCGACTCGAGATGACGGACTTCCCACTCAAAAGTGGCTGAATTGTCCAGGTTTTGTTGCGTACATGAGAATCAAGTTTTTCCCTCATGGCCTGTTTCCATTCTGTGGCAAAAGATAGCTTCACGTTCTGTTTGTGGTTTATGTATGTTGGTAGAGATATTGAATGCTCGATATTCCACTAGTGGTTCATTGTATAGGATTCTGTGATGCAAGCATGCGTTTTGGGACTCTCATGGACCAGCGGGACCGTCAATGGTTGTTCCGGTCATAGTTACTAGCACGGACACGAACACGGAACACGAGCACGATACAATGATCTGTTCTACAATATGCAATGTAGAGGAGGGTTCGGGGTTCTTGGCCAGCAATTTTCATGTGTGTACGGAATATGGAACCGTATTTGTTTTACTGTACGACAATGGTTTAACGTTTTTCAGAGAAAACTCTCTTTTTAGTTTTAGCCC